>JAZHYW010004886.1:0-112143 GCA_037355805.1 Ixodes ricinus
GCGCCATCGGAAGTGATAACCACCCTCGCCATCAGAGGTGATAACCGCTCGCCCGCAGTGCCGGCGCACTTCACTTGCTTCTAGTCGTTTCTTCAGCATGGATCGGCAGCCAAGCAGCTGCCCGGTCACCAGCAAGCAATAAAGCGTTTACGTAAGGTGTACGCGCCTCGTCTCGTTACGTTCGTCAGACGCGACATAGTTTGGCGACGAGGATGGGATTCTGCTGGATTGCCGTCGGAACCGAACTCCAGCAGCGACAAGAATTCACTCCCTGACGAACGTCCTGCCGAAGAAGACCACGCTCGAGTCGTCGGTACGGAAGAGCAAGAACAACGCCCACCATGGCTCAGCAGCTAGGGCAAGTAGAACATTTTGAGAACTCTTCCGGGGACTGGTCAAGTTACGAAGAGCGCGTACAAGCTTTCCTTCGTGCGAATAATGTGCCAGAGGAGCTGAAGGTCGACACTTTTATAACTTTGCTAGGACCGAAGACTTACACCCTACTCAAGTCATTAACGTCTCCTGAGTCTCCGTCCTCGAAGTCTTTCGAAGAACTGCTACAGTTGCTTCGTAACCACCTGTCGCCCAAGCTATCCATTATCGGGGAAAGGGCCAAGTTTCACCGCCGCTCACAACAAGAGCATGAAACAATTACGCAGTATGTTGCTGAACTGCGGACACTAGCACAAACGTGTGAGTTTGGCGCTTTTCTTGACGAGGCCTTGAGAGACCGTTTCGTTTGCGGTTTGCTTCGGGTAGACATTCAACGTCACTTGTTCGCAGAGGACAAGTGTTTGACATTCCAGCGAGCAGTCGACCGCGCCTTAGCCTTTGAGGCCGCGCTCCAGAACGCCTCAGTGACGCACTCGAAGTCTTCGACAGAGTTCGATGTACACAAGGTACATTCTGCTAACAAAAAGACGTCATCTACGTGTTTCCGGTGTGGGTCTTCGAAGCATGAAGCGAGTTCGTGTCGACACGCAAACGCGACATGTTTTTGCTGTAACAAGAAAGGACATATTCAGCGTGCTTGCCGGAGTCGACAGCCGAAGAAAACGTCGAGTAAGTCGAGGTCAGAAGTAAGGACTCTTGCCTTGCCTCAAAGGGAACTCCAGAGCGTAAAAACGTCAGAAGTAACAAGAGAAGAGCCCATCATGGTAGAAGTCACAGTTGAAGGAATTCCGTTAAAGATGGAGCTTGACACAGGTGCAGCCGTATCGGTGATATCTGCGGGACAGTTTCGTTCACTTTTTCCTAGTATTCGTCTGCGCAGAACCAGTCTCACGTTGCGGACTTACACCAATGAAGCCGTCAAGCCCTGCGGAGTTGCCTTCGTAGCTGTTCAGCACAACGCCCAGTGCCAGCGCCTGCCGCTCTACGTGCTTCGCCAGGACGGTCCACCCCTGCTCGGACGCAACTGGCTTCAGCAGATAAGGCTCGATTGGACGCAAGTTCAGGGCCTTCGTCATCTGCAGCACCAGAACACCGGCAGTGTGGAACAACTTCCTGAGCTCCAGGCTCTGCTGAACCGCTACCAAGACGTGTTTAAGGACGAACTGGGAACAGTCCAAGGTGAGAAAGCGAAGCTTTTCTTTAAAGACCACCAACATCCAAAGTTTTGCAAGGCTAGAAACGTGCCTCTTGCTCTGAAGGCAGCCATCGAAGAAGAGTTATCTAAGCTTGTAGGGCTCGGAATACTTTCGCCGGTTGCTACAAGTCAGTACGCGACGCCAGTGGTACCTGTAATCAAGCGAGACGGGTCAATCAGACTCTGCGGAGATTACAAGGTTACCCTGAACCCAATACTGGACATCGAAAGGTATCCGCTGCCCAAAGCTGACGAGTTGTTTTCGGCACTTGCTGGAGGACAACATTTTTCTAAGATCGACCTAAACAGAGCGTACCAGCAGGTCGAAATGGACGAAGAATCAAGACAATACCTTACGTTGAACACGCACAAGGGACTTTTTCTGGTAAACCGTCTTCCGTTTGGCATTGCGTCAGCGCCCGCAATGTTCCAGCGCATAATGGATAATGTGCTAAAAGGCCTAAATTCTGTCACCTGTTACATCGATGACATCTTGATAACCGGTCGCACGAAAGAAGAGCACCTTCGTAACCTGGAAGCTGTTTTGAAAAGGCTGTCCGAACGAGGAATTCGTGTGAAGCCGTCAAAGTGCGATTTCTTTCGTGATCAACTGCAGTATTTGGGCCATGTCATCACTAAAGACGGTATTCACCCGACGGATGATAAGCTCGCCGCGATAGCGAACGCGCCAGCGCCTGCTGACAAGCAGCAGCTACAGGCGCTTCTTGGGCTTATCAATTATTATGGAAAGTTTGTTCCGAACTTGTCGTCGGTGCTGTTTCCTTTGAACAGGCTCTTGCGAAAAGATGCAGCGTGGATCTGGGACGCTTCTTGCGATACCGCTTTTCGTCAAATCAAGAAACTGCTGTCGTCAGGACCCATTTTGGCTCACTACGACCCCAGCCTACCCTTGCAACTGTCCTGTGACGCTTCTGCTTACGGGGTAGGTGCCGTTTTGTCGCACGTTTTTCATGACGGGCAGACTCACCCCGTAGCCTATGCTTCACGTTCGCTCACTAAGGCTGAGCAAGGGTACAGCCAGTTAGAAAAAGAGGCTTTGGCGCTTGTTTTTGGTGTGAAAAAGTTTCATTACTTTGTCTATGCGCGTCCTTTCGTTTTGCTTACAGATCATAAGCCACTAGAGACCATTTTTGGTCCAAAGACAGGCATCCCGACAATCGCTGCCGCGAGGCTTCAGCGCTGGGCAGTCACATTGTCTGCGTACTCGTTTTCCTTGAAGTTTCGCCCTTCGGCGCAAAATGCTGACGCTGATTGCTTATCACGTCTGCCACTCAAGCAGGCGGGCCCGGACGAGTCCGAGGAAACATTTTACAGTTTACGATTTGACACTTTGCCTGTCAGCAGTAAGCAAATCGCTCAAGAAACTGCACGGGATCCACTTCTTCGCAAAGTGACTCAGTACATCTTGTCTGGTTGGCCGCACCGTGTTTCTGACGAGATCAAGCCATTCTTTTATCGGAAGCTCGAACTGTCGTTGTATCGTGGCTGCATCATGCTAGGAATGCGTGTTGTCGTGCCGAGCAAGTTTCAACGATTTCTTCTGGATGAATTGCATCAAGGACATCCAGGTGTGGTGCGAACCAAGGAACTAGCAAGAAGCTATGTGTGGTGGCCAACCATAGATCAGGACATAGAACGTTGCGTTGCGTCGTGTAACGCGTGCATGGACACGCGCAACCTGCCAGTGAAAGCTCCACTTCACCCGTGGGCTTGGCCCACGCGCCCATGGCAACGTGTGCATGTGGATTTTGCAGGCCCAAAGAACGGACTATGGTACTTAGTTGTGGTCGACGCACATTCAAAGTGGCCAGAAGTTTTTCCTATGAAGACGACCAATGCTCAGGCCACAATTGCTTGTCTTCACGATGTCTTTTGTAGATTCGGGTTTCCGAAACCCTCGTGTCTGACAACGGCACGCAATTCACATCTACGGAGTTTCAATCCTACATGCAGGAGATCGGGACAAGGCATGTGCGAACCGCACCGTACCATCCGAGCAGCAACGGCCTGGCGGAACGCTTTGTCCAGACTTTGAAGGCTGCGCTGCGCAAGACCCGCCAGCGCCCATTGCCGTCTGAGCTCTCGGACTTCCTGCTTGCGTACCGCAACACGCCGCACGCATCTACAGGAGAGGCCCCGTCAGTTTTGCTCCTGGGGAGGCGACTTCGGACCAGGCTGGACTTGGTGAGACCCTCTGTTGAAGAGCGGGTTTCACAGCGCCAGTTCCAGCAGTCTACACGCCGTGCCAGCCGCGAGTACGTCTTTGCGGAAGGTGACCTCGTCCGAGTCAGGAACTTCCGTCCTGGACCTAAGTGGCTGAGCGCGACAGTGCTTGCCCGTACGGGTCCCGTGTCCTATCGGTTAAGTGTTGTGACGCCGCGTGGTGTTTGTGAATGGGTGCGACATCGAAACCACATCGTCCGCGCTCCAGACACCGACAGCACCGCATTGACTGTACTTCCAGACTTTGATGGTTCACCCGAACTTCCGGCGCAAGGACCATCTACTCCAGCGTCAACAGCCAGCGCCAGTGTTACTGAGCAGATGCCGGCACAGACCAACGGTTCGGGCACCGCTACAAGATCGCGCTACCCACAAAGACACCGTCAGCCGCCTGAACGATACGTGCCGTGACTCTTGCAGTGTCGTGACTCTAATTAAGTGCAGAGGGGTGTAGCGTATCCGTGACTATGCGGTTCCCGCGCCATCGGAAGTGATAACCACCCTCGCCATCAGAGGTGATAACCGCTCGCCCGCAGTGCCGGCGCACTTCACTTGCTTCTAGTCGTTTCTTCAGCATGGATCGGCAGCTAAGCAGCTGCCCGGTCACCAGCAAGCAATAAAGCGTTTACGTAAGGTGTACGCGCCTCGTCTCGTTACGTTCGTCAGACGCGACACTTGCAGATGTCTGCGACATCTGCGACACTGCAGATGTCTTTGACTTCCGAACGGAGGGTGCCGGACGGCCTTTTCTTAACGAGGACGAAGTTTTTCTTGATGGCGATTTCAACCTTCTCACCGAAGTTAGACTCGTTCATGACCACAAACACTCCTGTCTTGTCTGCCTGCAAAAGCCTCAGGTCAGACCCCTGAGTTCAGTCAACACTTGTGGAAATTCTGGTTTGGTTGGGTGGAGTTGCTCCATGTATGCACACCAAACGGGAACAAACACTGAGGAACTCTTGTCGTGCAGCCTCCGGAATTCTCGACGCGATCTGGTGTACCGCTGAGAGCTGATCCACTTTTGACGGGGTGACAGAGGGAGCAAATTTGGGTCCCTTTGAGAGCAGCGCCTCGGCTTGGGGTGAAAGGTTCGAGCCCGAGAGATTTAGGCACCTGCACTCAGCGAGGTTTAGCACCTGCGCTCAGCGAGGTCTACCTTTCCTTCGTGGATCAGGCCGTGAAGGAGCAACTGGACAGCGTCGCCCCAGGAACCCAGGTGTACAGGTATGTGGACGACTATCTGGTGCTCCGCAACTCTGGTGCGCCCACCGCCACCATCCAGAAGGTCTTCACAGACAACGCAAACGGCCTGAGCTTCACCAGGGAGGACCCCTCGGCGGAGGGTCTCCAGTTCCTGGATGTACGCCTCGTAGCCACCCATGGAGGCACTTGCTGGCGCTTCCAGCAGCGGTCGCAGAAGCCGGTGCTGCCATTCTCAAGCCACCACTCAAAGACAGTAAAGGCGGGCATCGCGAAAAGTCTTATCTAGTCCACCCGCACAAAGTCCTGCCAACACCTCCCCATCTAGCCTGGAGGGACAGCTCAGCCGCCTCACAAATGCCGGATACCCGCGCGACCTGCTGGCCTCCACGCTCAGAAAAATAATAATTGAAAAAGCCACCGCACGGAAGCCTGTCCGGCAAAGGTACACAACCATCCCCTATTTCAATAACACCGCCCACCGACTAAGAACAGTGGCTAGACGCTTCGACATGGACGTTGCGTTTCCGTGCACCTTCAAGTTGAGCGCAATGTGCCGCCTGGTAAACTCTCCCCCTCCTCCCAAGATCGGCTGTGCACAAGAGACACGCGGCCCCCTTTGTTCCCTGCGCGGTCGGACGGCTGTATTCCGTGCCCTTCTCGTGCGGGACAGGGTACATCGGGCAGACGGGCCGCTGCCTCAACGACCGCCTGCGCGAACATGAAAGAGAAATTGCGGAAAACGACGAAGACTCCCAGGACCCCATGGTACATCACCTCAAGGTTTGCACTCCATGTGCCCCCGAGTTCCCGTCCGCGCGTGTTCTGGGGGCAAACAAGAACCGCTACGGGCGCGAGATCGTGGAGGCGTACGCCATAAAAGAGGCGCCGAAGACAATTTCGTCGGCCTCGTTGTCGCTGTCGGAGAGAGAGGTGACATTCCTGAGACCATAGTTGACGACCTTGGCGGGCCGGGCGAGTTGCCTTCGCCCCTGAGAGGGAAATTGGGACGCCTCCCTCCCTTCCTCTCCTTCCCGCTGTCTCTGCGGTTTGCTTTCCCCACAGTTTTTCTCCCGGGGCCTTGTCTTGCCCCCCTCCTTCCCCTTCCCCTCCTTTTAAATTTCCCTCTCCTATAGTGGAGTTCCGAAGGCGAAGCGTCCGGCAATAAATCATTTGTTTGTTGAAAGTTGAAAGATGTGTTGTCCCGTCCCCTGTCTTTAAAGAGGTAGGGAAACGAAATTTCAGCGCTCATTTTCTAGCTTGAATGTGTTGCATGTTGCACCCTAACCTCAAAAACACCAGTCTTCCGTTGAAAGGCACAAGAAAACCAATTTTAAAGCTAAATAAACGATCTTCCAATGTGCACCTGGTGGATGCATGCGGAGCCTATTTGGGAGGTAGTCTAGCAACGCTGTGGAATCTGCTACGTAGTCGTGACGTAGCAGATTCCTCTGGCGCAGCGCCGCTCTTTGGCATTTCAACATTTTCCTTCTTAGCTTTCCTCCTCAACTCACAAATCGCGCATTGAACCAAACAGTCCAAGAAGACGGAAAAGGTGGACTCCCCTCCTTCTCGGACCCTCGTTTGTGCAGCCGGATGCAGCCATTCTCCCCTAGAAGATTAGCCAGTCGCTCAAAACTCGGACAAAAGTTGCTTTCCCCACCCCGTTCAGCCCTAAGCTGACAGTGCTGTGGAAGCTACGTGCTCCTTGGGCCAGCCACACGCTCGTCACCCCACGGGCACTTCGAACGGCTCGGTTGTAACGCGCTGACGCTATTGACACCACCACAACGCTGACAACGCCACCAAGGGCAAAGCTCATAATCCCGCCAGCCTTACTACGTCACGAATGCGGGGAAAATTTTCTTTCTGTTTTTGTTTGCGCCGGATATCCCATGACGCATCGCGCCCTCCGTTCGCTTCTCTTCGAGCGCTCGCTCGAGTGCACCGTTTGGAACGAAAAATATAGCCAATCGTTCAAAATACAAACGCGCGATTATGAATTACGGTTATTACACGTCATGCTTGACCCATTTCCGAACGAAATTTGAAAATTTAAATTTTTGTTTCAGTACCCCTTTAAGTCTATAAATCTTTCTAAACCTACATATATACGAAAGAATGGTCGCCTCGCGCGAACGACCGTTTGTGCGGCAAACACTTTCTTGAAGGCAAGTGCGGCTTCCATTTCAATTTCCGTCCGAGGCTTGCATGTGCAGGGAAACCGTTGTCTGATCGAGACCACCCGGATTTTGTTCCCATAGTGTTCGCGCACAAAGCATCGGTCAAGCGCTCGTCGAAGACTCGTTACGCCCGTGCTACCCAGCAGAAGGGGATCGGCGACAGAACGACAGTGTTACAGGCGTTACCGAAAAAAGTAACGAAATACGTTACTCGTTACTGGCAAATAAAAGGTACGCGTTACTGAGCTACGTTACCTAAAAATAAAAGGAACGCGTTACCGCTACCGATAAAAAATAATGCACGCTACTTCTGCGTTACTTTTTTAAAATTATGATTTAACACACGGTTTTGACGATACAGGTCATATATCAAGAAACATTATCTTCATGCAGATACTGAACATAATTACTTATCTCGTTTTACGGTTTCACCTAAATACTCGCAAGAAACAAACGTAAGAAAAATCAGCAGAACCCATCCTTTGGGAATGATTATCTACGTTAATGCGAATAGCATCAAACGGTGCGGAGTTATGCGCGTTCGTCAGGTGGCCGGCACACTCTAGATACGCCAGCCCACTCTTGAGGCGATTCTAAATTTGTTGACACTTTCACAGCCCTGCGCACGATCTCCACAGCCCAGCACGTGCGTTTGTGTCACTTAGGAAGGCGAGCAAAGCACGCGCCATACGCACAAACACTCAAAATGGTACCGACCAGACTTTCTGGCGTCTCAGCTAGTCTCAACCAACGGTACTCTAAACGGTTGTTTATATCTTTACCATAGGACGCGCTTTACAGCGCTGTCACAGCTACCGGTGCGCGCGCGTTCCATGCACGAGGGCTCATTCCGCTCTCGTGAGGCTGAGCACGGCCGCTACATCACCCTCTCCCGAGCGCAGGAGAGGGTGAGCTAGGTGCAGCCTCTGCGTAGCCGTGCATGGAACGCGCGCGATGGTAAAGATATAAACAAGTGTTTAGAGTGCTTTGAATGACTGCCTTCATAGCTCTGTGGTTAGCGCGTCTGCCTGCTGATCAAGGGTCAACAGTTCGAATCCCAGCCGGCGCCGGTCTTTTTTATTTATTTATCGACCCGCGGCGTAAGAGGTTAGATAGCCAGATAGATAGATAGATAGATAGATAGATACATAGACGAAAAGTGCGTGAAGTATCCAAAGAATGCTATTCGCATTAGTACGGCTAATAACGCCTAAAACGCGGAAAAAATTGAAGTGTAATTTCTTTAAGACTTGGGAAGTAGTAACGAGTAACGTAACTACGTTGCTTGAAATAGTAACGTAAGTATGTTACCCGTTACTGTGTCGAAAACAGAACGAGTAGGTTACTACGTTACTGAAAAAGTAACGCGTTACCAACAACGCCGTTACTTGTAACGTGTTACAGCCAAGACTGCAGAACGGACAAAGCGTTACTGCTTGTCATGCCTGGTGGTCATGAGGGTAGTGAAAAATATCATACCTTGACTTCTGAAGACGCTGTGTGTATTTAATCAATTAATGAATACACACACTTCCGCAGAACCACAGTCTGGGCTGATCCCGCCGGCAGTGCGGAAACCGACCTCGAAGTAATCGTAGGCCTCGAGAGACTTGTACGCCTGCACCGTGTCGGCCGTGAACTGGCTTGGCGAAAAAACTAAATAAACGACGACGTGAGCCGTCGACTTCGGTAGCAGCAACTTTACGTCGGAAGTCCAGCATTTCCATGTTTACGGCGTACGGATCCTCGCAGGCAACGCCGTCCACGCAGTTTGTTTCGATACCACTGCCGTTCGGGCTCGGGCAGTGAACTCAAATAGTCGGGCATAGCATCCGGCATACGGTGTGAGAAAATACGACGCACAAATAAAGATACAAGCGTCCCTACAACGTCAACAATGAGCGCAAGCCATACAACGCAATGGCGAGAAACACGGTAGAGCCGGGCTGCTTTTGCCCACATACCTACCGCGCTTGCGCGGCCTTGCGGCCGTGTTGGTAAACAGAGTCGCTCCGCGTGTCGGTCATAGCACGTAGTTTACTACCTAGATAAGACATGTGAGTGTTCCAACACATATCATAATCAAAGTGAACGCCCAGGTATAGGAGGAGCTCAACTGACCCGATGGATGCACAGTTACTTAAATTGCTGCTTGATTAGTTGAAAAAGAAATGCACGTTAACCCGGTGTTTTGTAAGAAGGTTGCGGAAATAGACAACCTTTTTTTTTTTTCGAACTGCTAATATTTAGAAGGTTGTTCGTAAACCAATACCTTGAAATGCGTGGCTTTGGCTTGGAATAAGTCGATCGAACCAGAGAAATCAACATGACGCGCGACAAGGAGTGTATGGTCGGCATATTGGTAAAAATTGCATTTATGTTATTTACAAAAAAAAAAAAAAATTCAAGAGCAAAGGTGAAAGAATGGAGCCTTGAGGAGCCCCGCCTTTAAAGAAATAAGAGAGCTTGTAAATTCCTATTACAACAGATTGGGCACGATCTGATAGGGAAGCTTTAGTAAAGAATCCGCGAGGACCTAGATATTGCAATTTTCTTAGAAGCAACTGATGGCTAACAGTTTCAAAAGCATTAGATGATGATGATAATAATAATAATAATAATAATAATAATAATAATAATAATAATAATAATAATAATAATAATAATTTATTCAACAAGCACAACCACCAACACAATACTAATCGGGTTCTGTCAAAGCCATAGGAGGCTTGTGGGACGTGACCCGGTAAGTCGAGCGACGAAACACAGCGTTTTACACAGGAATACCACGCAATATAACGACAAAGTCATAGGATGTAGGAAACACTGGAGCGACGGCAACGTTATAAGGCTAAATTATTTAGCATGCTTTTTAACTGTTTCTTCGTGCTGGCTTTGATGACGTGCTCTGGAAAGTTGTTAAAGATGAATAGCACATAATATGATCAAACTCTTTTTCTATAACGCGTAGCACTACGAGGGGTTATAAAACGAGATGTGTGGCGAAAGGTTTCTGTGGCCTTCAAAGGGGGCTTGAACATTACTCCAGAAGTAGTGGGGTACCATACTCTGCACAAAAAGGGAAGAGAGGTTCGGCGTCCGCAGAGTTTCAGACACTTTCACACCAGAAGAAAAATCCAGATGATAGCCGACGCTCTTCGAAAGGGTCCTCAAAATACGGTTAATTTTGGTTTGCCACAAATCAGATGAGTTGCCAAATAACGTGATGCCACACCTTGGTATGCTGTAACCAAGGGCATGCGCCATTGATTTCCTTACGGAAAACGGTTTAAGAATTCTGTGACTAAGAAGTAACTAGCTTACGCTACACAGTTTACCACAAATGTACGACAGGTGAGAATTCCAAGACAAATAGGAATCAAATAAAATACTCAAATACTTCATTTGATCTACATATTCCAGTGGGGAACAGTTGCAGTCAGTACACCTTGAGTTGCGCAAAGTCTTTGGAGAATCAAGGACGACGTTTTAAGCCGATTTATAAAGCAGACTAATCTTGTTTTCGATGACTTGATTGTGATTAAATTCTTGTCAAACAAGTCCATAATTAGCAAAGAATCATCCTGCTGAAGCTGTACAGCATAAGAATAATTCAAGTGGTGGGATACAAATGCGGTGTCGTCTGCATACTGTAAAATACTACAACTAGTCAATCTGGCTGACCATGCTGTTCACAAACAGGTTAAAAAGTAAAGCTGATAATACAGATCCCTGCGGAACACCGGCCTTTGCAATCACCCGTGCACTCTGACATAGTAATTTTTTTATTTTATTTCACATACTATCAGTCCTATGTAGGACTATAATAGGTGTGGGTTAATAAATAATACATAAAAACAACTATACAATACATCACCACTCAGCTATTACAACAATACCACAAAGTACAAATATTTAGCAACCGTGACACAAGAAAAACAATGCTAGAAATACAGTGAGTCATCAGTGTACATATCAATTCGATCGCAAAACGAGGATAAGGAATGACAGGAAACCACCGCCTCCGGGAGTAGATTCCAATCGCTGATAGTCAATGGAAAAAATGAATACATAAAGCAGTCCTTCAGGCACCGGTACTGTTGTAGAGTATGACTGTGCTTATTTCTAGAGATCCTCGACTTATGCGGTATCAAATAACTATCTTTGTCAACCAAAAGCAGATTATTCCATATCATAAACAAGAATTTCAGTCTTTTATTTTTTCGTCTATATTTTAGTAAGGGGAGATTTGCTTTGGAATACAGCTCAGTGGGGGAGTCCAGCCTGCGAAACCTGGAAAAAATAAAACGCAGAGCCAGCCGCTGCACCCTCTCCAGTTTTAGCACGTCACACTTTGCGTGAGGGTCCCAAACTTCCCCCGCGTACTCTAATAGTGGTCGCACTAGCGACTTATACGCTGTTAGTTTGGTGTCACTCGAGCTTTCCTTCAAGGTTCGTCTTAGAAACCACAGTTTTGAGTTAGCTTTTTTAATGATGTTGTTGATGTGAGCCCCCCAACGAAGGTCATGAGATATTGTAACACCTAGGTATTTGTATTCTAAAACACGGGTCAGTGGTTCATTGTCTATACTATACTGAAAATTTAAGGCCTTTATTTTGTGAGTAATAGTCATAAACACAGTCTTTGAATTATTTAGTGACATTTGCCACTCCTTGCACCAGTCACCAATCTGAGCTAGAGATCTGTTGAGATTAAGTTGGTCCAAATCAGTTTTTACTTCGGAAAAAAGGATGCAATCGTCAGCGAACAACCTGGCGTGTACGGTTAAATTGGAAACCAAGTCATTAATAAACATCAAGAAGAACAAGGGCCCAAGCACGGACCCCTGAGGGACCCCCGATCTAACTTCGCACATATTTGACCTTCTACCTTTGATGTCTACGAATTGCGTTCTCCCACTTAAAAACGATTTAATCCATGTAGTAAGCTTAGGGTTCTTAAGCATCAGCGTTAGTTTCATTAGCAACTTCCTATGGTTGACCTTATCGAACGCCTTTTGAAAATCGAGAAAAATGACGTCCACCTGTCCCCTTCGATTCAAAACTTCTGCGAAATTGTGAACCACTTCTACAAGCTGCGTCGTGGTTGATAAGCCTCGCCGGAACCCGTGTTGTTTGTCGTCCAGCAATCGGTGTTCTGATAAAAAAGTACGTATATGTGCAGCAACTATGTGCTCCAAAAGTTTCCCACAAGTTGATGTCAATGATATTGGTCTGTAGTTGGCTACTGAAGATGCAGCACCAGATTTTAATATCGGAATAACTTTCGCCCGTTTCCATTCAGATGGTACTATCCCCTGACGAAGTGACATTTGGAAGATTCTCAAAAGGTAGTTACTAATAGATTCTGCATATCTTCGTAAGAATTCGTTAGGAACTTCATCGGGCCCTGGAGATTTAGTAGTATCAAGATTCAATAACAAATTAAAAATGCCCTCTCTTGTTATTATGCAATCAGCAATGGGAGGCACGTTCTCCAGTAAAGGAAACGTTGGTGAATTTCCGTCATCACTAGAAAACACACTGGAAAAGTATTCATTAAAACAATTAGCAATATCAGTTTTGTTCTGTATTGAATGGCCTTCGATATCAAGTATTTCAACACTGTTTTTTCGGGGTGAAAGTTGCCTATAAAATTTACCAGGGGACGAAGTCATAAAACGTTCCATTGTTTTGTTATAATACGTGTCTTTAGCATTTTTAATCATTGATTTGAGATTTCTGCTGAGTAGCCGTAAGCTATCACGTTTGCGAGGATCCGGTGTTTTTTGTTTTGAGCACGACATCGTGAGATCTTTCGTTTCTGCTGAATAATCTTTCTGTTAATCCATGGATTGTGTTCAGCTTTCTTTTTGTTCTGGTAGGGACGTACTTATCAAGGCACGCTAATAATAATAATAATAATAATAATAATAATAATAATAATAATAATAATAATAATAATAATAATAATAATTATAATAATTTTTATTCAACATTGCGATTCTAACCACTTGAGTGTCGGGTCTGGTCAAAGCAGCAGAGGCTTGTGGGACCAGATCCAGCATTTGGTGTGGCAGACCGGATATTCGCACGGACTCACATCACGTGCCCATAGGAAAAAAACACACGCGCACACACATTTCAATGTTTCAGTAAAGGCGGAAAGTCAGAGTTGGTGTTTTAGTAGAGTCTGTATGTAGCTTGAAGATGTGTCATAAAAAAACACACTGACTATAATTCGTTTTAGCTTAGGTCCGAGCGCGGCCGATGTTATGAGCCGAAGGGCCAATCAAACAGCGAAAGAGGCACAACGTCATGGCCGCGTGCTCTCTTCAGTTGATAGGACCATGCCGGTATTCGCCGTCTCTCGGTGCACTGCTCCTCCGCCGGCTAGTCAAGCACAGAGAGCACACCATTACGTTGCGCTTTTCGCGCTGTTTGATTGGCCCATCGGCTCATAACATTGGCCGCGCTCGGACCTAAGGTGAAACAAAGTATAGCACACACTTCCGCGCACAAAATCAAGCAAAGATGCAAAAAGAAAGCAAAAAAGAACACGATGTATATGTTGTTGGGTACGTTGTTGGCCTAGCTGGTTCATCTAAGTTAAACATATAAAATAGCGCGAAAAAGACTAGAACAAGAAGTATACAGGACAAGCGCTAACTTTCAACTAGTTTTTACTCAGGAACAGCAAGCACGCGACTGCAAGCACACGACTTTTCCTGAGTAAAAACTAGTTAAAAGTTAGCGCTTGTTTTGTGTACCGTAAACTTTTCCGCCATGGTCGCGTGCGCTAGGGGCACGTCATTGGGGTGCGCGATGACAAGATGGCGGGGTCTGCTGTATCGCCGACGGCCAGCGTTACCGACACACTTACTGTAACAGTGTAGCTTGCTGGGCTGGTTGGTCGAACGACATAGTGAAAAACAGCGCATAAAAGACGGGACACAAGGTAGAAAACGGACACAGGAACTAGGGTATGTCTTGTGTCCGTCTTTTACTTTGTGTCCCGTCTTTTTGCGCTATTTTTCACTATGTGCCAGACTTACTGTTTCGGAACGCAGGAGGAGGTATCCACACAGAATCGAAGCGTCAAATATATTGTAGGACGGGGCATGTTTAAAGGTACACTGACAGGGTATTTATGCTCGCCAAGGTTTTTATTTGTACATGGAATATGAGAGCCCACCCAGCCAGCACAAACTTCTGGCCAGACGACGGCCACTGGCTGGCTTGGCACCTGCCCGTCCAGCGTGGCCAGCATCGCCCCGCGGCGTGCTTAATTTCTCACTCACGTCGGAGACACCAGGCGCCTCTTGGGGTAGTTTAACTTTCCACTGCCTCAACATCTAAAAACAAAATTTTTTTATTTTTTTTATTATCAGTTTATTGCTTGGACTAGAACAGCCTTAAAGCTTATCTTATCTTATATCTGTTTAATGCGTAATTTGTTTATTATTATTATCTGGCAACAAAGGGAGTCATCTAGATCCTCCGTGTCGCAAGAACTGGACAAGATTTTCTGCTACTTTCAATGGTGAAAAGTTGCGCTAGTGCCTGTGTGCGTGTTTTTCTCTAATTTTTCTGACTTAAAGGGTTTTTTTGCGTTAAGGCTTGTTTAGACACGTCGCTTGCATGCGACTGCGTCCGTTGCAACCGGAGCGGCCGGAACGACCGCTCCGCGCCGCGCGTACACACACCTGCAACCACTGCAACAAGCGCAGCGGGTCGTCAGCACGGCGACCGCTTCTACGCCATCGTCAGCTGTTTCAGCGGTGCCTCTAAAAAGGGGACGCAGTGCCACTCAATGCCATAACAGAATATAAACAGACAGTGTTCTATAGCCTAAAGCTTTATTTTTTTTTTCATGATAGACTTGCAGGGTACAGTGGATGAAAAAAAGAAAAGGAAAAGATGCAGTACGCCGTCTTGGACGATCAAGACTCTAATACACAACTCTGCCAATAGTACAAATCTCGCCACACGCCTTGTTTTACCATTATAATAGACGATGTAATCTTAGCAGCGATATAGCAACGTAAAAATATGATTTTGTGATCAGATATACGATGCGAGTTTTCAGGATTGCAAACACTAATCACTTTTATCCGGTGATGAAAACGCGTGATAATTCGCATCCTTTATACTGTACGCGCCAGTTATACCTTGAACTTCAACACACGCAAGAAATGCGCCAAAAAAAAGTCCGGGCGATGTTCGAGGACACAAATGCTTAGAAAGCAACACTGTAGTCGAAGTAAACAAACACGCCGGCACGGGCGTTTCCGCTGTCTCGAGAGTGCGCCACGACATCGCCGCACGAGTAGGTGAATCTTCCCTTCTAGTACGGGCTGGGTTATCATAGCGACACACGACGAAAATTCACAGTCAAGGATAGCGCTTTTACGCGGAACGATGAGCTTTCACCACGCCGTTCACGTCGACGGTCACCACCGACGCCATGTTAGCAGATAGAAGGAGCCCGGCACGACCGGCATGCAACACGCGCGACCAGTGCTCCTGGACCTGTGACTGGTCTGCCGTTGCGGTTGTTTCGGTTGTTTCCAACGCAGCGGAAAAATTTAGGCTCGTTCCAACTCCTTGCGTCGTAAACGACACGCGCGTGCGTCCCTCCGTCGCTATGGCAACTGACGGTTGCAGACCCTTGCAACGGTCGTTTCGGTTGTTGCAGTCGTTCCGGTCGCTACGGACGCATGTGTGTGAACGGGCCTTTAGTCTCCAGTTGGAACTTCTGTAAAAACCTGGTGATAATTCTGTTTTTTTTTTTAAATCAAGAACTGATTTTTTTTTTTTAATTTTTACGCAATGATATAGCTGGTTTTGCCGCGCAAGCCCATGATGGCTTTGGTGAACCTGCACTGTGCCTTGAATATGCTGTTCTTTAACAAATAAAGTTTTTATTATTATTATTATTATTATTATTATTATTATTATTATTATTATTATTATTATTATTATTATTATTATTATTATTATTAATATAGTTATTATTATTATTAGAGGACATAGATATTATCTTTTATTTTTAATGTCTATGTCAATGACCTGCGTTGTTCTGTGGATATGCTCCTCCATCACAAATAAATTATGAATTATTAATAGGATATGGTTTCATTTCAGTTCGACAGACCTTATCGGGGTGGGTCCTAAGAATCACTAAACAAATACCTGAAATCCCAATCCCTCTAATAAACAAGACTGCATTTGAAGCAAAGTTACAAATACGTGGTTTGAAAGTAAAAAAAGATGAAACTTTACCGGCTAAAATGCATGATAAGTCGCGATGCGTTTTTTTTTCTTCTTCTCACGTTTGAACAGTCTTTGTAAAATATTGACTTTTCATTTAGTCATAATTGTTTTGATACCTTAAGTACGCAAGGCGAGCCATTTTTTAGGAAGATTGCTGTCATTTACCATTTTTATTTGTTTTTACATAAAAAAGCAAACATGACACCCAGAGCAATTGTGACAAACATTGGGATAGCTATATAAAACGAACGGTAAGGAGCTATGTCATGAGACATATTTCGATGCGTAACTATTTATATAAGCTATGAATTGGTATATGTTTCTTGTTAATCGATCTTATTCAGCAATTATAATTTTTTCCCAAATGTGTACAAAAATTAAAATATGCACATTTTGAGGTAATGTTTTTTTTATTTTTTAATAACTCTTTTACTTTACAGCCCATAAAGTGTATAGATACTGTATATAAGTCTTGGGTGTGATATTTTTGTTGTATTTTTGTGCCAACTAGTTAAAGAAGCCAATTTTAAGTATGTCACTCAATCCTTGGTTCAACTATGTTGGCCTCACCGCAATGCTACTGGTGGCCTCAATAATAACAGATGGTTTTAAAAACCAGTTTATCATGACCATTTTGCTTTTATATATGCTCATGGCAACTCCTGGAACATCTGAGGCACGTTACGGAGGTGAAAATGGATCATTCAGGTTAACAGTAATGCCACCTACAGTGTCAGAGCGGGGCGAGACAAACATTATATTTCGAGATCTGGCGGGCGAGTGTTCTTAGGAAATATATCGCTGTAGCAGAGTTATATTAAGTGAACTTGCATATGCAACCTACGTTGTGTACGATAGCCCGGTTTTTGAGAGAAATGAAACCCCTTACTATTATTTCAAAAGCAGTTATAGCTAGAAAGAACAATGATTAAAATGTCCTTATTGCTTTGAATTTTGCCTTAAAATGTTACGGCTAGGGGAAGCTTCTCGCCATTTCCTTTACTATAAAACACGAACACTAGCGAAGCTGGTTGGTAGAGCGTAGATCTTCCGAAAGCGGCAGCCGACGTTTCACTAAGAGAGTTAAATATCCGGTTGTAATTTGTTTACGTAGTTTACCAAATCAGAAACTATTTCTGACAGCCACGTAGAACTTTTTTCCAAGGGAATCGTCTTCAAAATAAAAAAGATTAAAACATAGTTTTTTTGTGTGTGTGTTTTTTTTTGTCAAACGGGCTATTAACGCTTATCTTCTATGTAGCACTCTGTGGTTCATCAAACTGGCTCAAACGCCGGTCCCTTCTGATCAGAGCGAGGGAGAGCAATGGTGGTCTCAGACTACGCCCTACGATAAGCTTTGTTGATCTTGTGCCTTTGACCAAAACTGTGTACCGGACCGGTTCACTGTCCTCAACTATCCTCCTCTCACCAAAGGACCTCACTGCGCAAACTTGTCTGGCTCCTTTTAATCAAGGTTGTCTAGGGGAGGAAACGAACATAGCCAACTTTGCACGTTATCATGCCGATCTCATGGATGCGCGCAATCTTTATTTACGCAGGGGTCGCAATGCATATGTAGGTAAAACCGCGGTGATTATTAACAGTTGCCGGCAAGTCCACTGTCTCGGGCACACAAGCACAGCATCAAGGAGGAACTCGTTGTCGGTGGCTATCACTTTAACTTCGTCAATTTGATTTTGAACTTGTCCCCTAAAGTTTGCTTTCCTCGTTTATACCTTGATTCTATTATCGCCGCTTTTTTCTATTAATCGCTCCCGTTCACTTTAAATAAAAAGAGACATAGAGCGCGCTCTTTTTCGGTGATGCTTTTCAGCGCTTATGTTCACATAATCGTCGATACCAAAACAATAAGTCAAAAACAGAAAATGGGAGGTCATAAAGACGCGAAAGAACGTACTTTGCCAAGGAAGAACACGCGCGTTCGAACTGGAAGTAGGTGGTCACTCGTATTTCGTACGTCCACGTTTCAGTCATGGCTGCAGTTTTCAGCATTAAAAGAGAGTACTATGCTGACTACTTTGAGAGATATAAGCGAGCGACATACCGCAACCGATATTTTCGGCTCGTAATCGACCTCAATGTAGATGCATTGAAAAGAATCCTGCCTCCGACCAAAGGTGCTACGGTTCTGTCGACGGATATGCTCTGCCAGAACTGTTTTCGACGCACCGGTGAGCACGCAAGACGTGGGATGAGGACGCAAACGTGACATGGGATGTTGCCATACGTCACGTTTGCGTACAACTTGGCGGTTCAAGAAACCACTAGGATTACACCCTTTGAGTTGGTGCACGGCAGAAGGCTGACGACGATTCTGAACTTCATGCTGCCCCATGACCCGATGGACGACGGCACCGACTACGCCTAGCTGGTCACCCAAAGGGAAGAAGAGGTACGGCAGCTAGCCCGCCTTCGCATAAAAGACCAGCAACGTGTCGACGCTGGCCGGAACAACCTTCGTCACCGCGACGTGGAGTTCCAGCCCGGAGACAGGGTGTGGATGTGGACGCCCATTCGCCACCGCGGCATCCGCGAAAAACTGTTAAAACGCTACTTTGAACCCTTCAAGGTCATTCGCTACCTTGGAGACTTAAACTTCGAGGTGCTTTCCGACGAAAGCCGACCATCAGAACCCTGCCAGCCACGACCCGAATTGGTTCAAGTGGTTTGACTCAAGCCAGACGCCGGGCAGAGACAACATCCGAAGGCTTGAAGTGCGAGATGCCGATCTTGGAGGCCAGGTCACATAGAACCTCACCGAGATTTTCTTTTGGGGTTGATGGCAAACCTTGAATTTCCAAATTTGTTAGACGACGCTGCCGATCTGCGTCGTTCATTTCTGCTTGAAGCTGGCGTTTAATGGTTACTTGCTGGATTACTGCCTGGAGTGCCCCGACCTCTGCTCTGAGGTCCTGTGTTAGTTGTTTCTGAGCTGCAGCTTCCACTACCATAGAGTCATACTGCGCGTTGATAAAAGTAACAGATTCCTCAACTTCTTTTATGGTAGTCTGCAGCCACTCCACAGTGGGCTTTAGTGCCAATAGAGCGTCGACCTTGGCAGGTAGTGTTAGAAGGGTGTTGACGCTTTTCTTTAAGCTCAGGAGCACATCAAGGTTTTGGTTGACTGATGCCAGCTGCGCGGAGGAAGCGATGTGATCGTCCTGGGAGGCAGCTTCCACCTCCCCTGCGCTTGTGCGGCCATCCCTGCCACGACATTGCTTGCAGTGCCATTTCTCTCGTTTTGTTGCTCCCATTGTTGTAAAGGTAGCATCGGCAATGTTGGCACATTGTCCTAAATGAAGGGACTTGTGGCACCCAGCACACGTCATGAATCCACCGTCGGTGGGGACGCATGTGCCACACACACCGCATGCAGGAGATTGAGACATGACGATCGAAGCGAGATATCAGTTTGAAAGGCAAGGAAGATGAAGTTCGGGCTGCACACGCTCACCGGAACCGATCAAATAGAGGATGCCAGCATGGCTCGTAACATCAAGAGGGCGGTGATGGTCGTGGCGGCAAAGCGGTTCACGAGGACGACGTGCCGATGTTCGCAGTCATCTGTCTATGCTGGAAAAAGCGGTGGAGAAACTGCATCGTGACGTCGCCGGTGGGAGGAGCCTAATCTCCATCGCCAACAAAGTACATCGGAAGAGAACTGCACCGTGACGTGTCCGGTGACGTCGCCGAACAGTGGCGATTGAGTTGAAACTACATCGTTCTTTTTTTCCCTACAGGGAATTTCGGAGAATCGCCGAATGGGCTAGCGCACACCAGCTCGGAGCACGTGGAGCAAAAGCTCGCGCTGCAGAACCCAGGGATACTGGGTTCAATCCCCGCCCCTGTCCGTTTTGATCTGGATGAGCATCGTACCGGCGTACGGTCGTGTATCACTACTGCGTGATGCACGTTAAAGACCCGGGCTAGCAGTCGTACTGCACTGGCTAACTTGCTTATCTACAGTGGGTAACAATGTCGCCATGTTCAGGCAGACTAACCTCCTGCTGTATGAACAACTAACGACAAATTTTACTTTTTTTGACTATGTTTGACTGCGTTATAGTGCAACTTCTCTCGTGCTGCACGCGAAAGAAAAAAATTTTCCTTTGGGGGTTAAATTTTTGGTTTAGTAGGAAGCCAAAAAGAAGAAAAAGAAAATATTTCCATCAAGTTGGGTTTGTAGTAGAAGAGGAGGAAAAAAGAAAATCAGTTGTTAGTCCCACGGTGTGTATGGTCTTTTCTTTATGTGAATGTTTATTCGAGTTCAGCCGGCCTTACCTTAAGTAGTTGCTTTAAAATAAAGTATATATATCTCCTCTCTACCTGAAGTACGAACGAACTAGCTCAACTTAAGCCTGTTACCGTCGCTTGCTTGGCTGTTTGCTCAGCCAAATCGCTTATATGGGGTGCACTCAAATGAAAACACAATCGTGTTGAATCATGTAAGAGTATTTAGAACATTTATCGATCACGCCGCTGAACTTGCATCGCTCGAAGAACTTCCTTTTTGTGAGCGCCTCCTCTGCTTGAGTTTGTTGGAAACACAGCCACTTCGGTCCGAGGAAATCGATGATAGCGTTGGTGACATCACCAGGTACGCGACTCACAGAGCACTGGTGAACACCAATGTTTTCGTTGCTCCCGACGGTTCCCTGGAAGCCGCCAGCGGCGTAAAAGCATAGAGCTGCGAGGACTTCTTCGACCGTCAGCACACGGGGCCCTTCACGACAACGCTGGAGCTTTCCGCGAAGCTGGTCGCACAGCCAGCGAGTCACCCCTTTGGTCAGCCGGTATTCGCCCACAAACCTCGCATCGCTCGTCTCGAAAGCACCCCGGTGATCTCTAAAAACTCGATCCGCTGGCGAACCCAACAGTAGAGATGCATATGTTAGGGTCGCCATCTTTTACGATGCAGATTGATCTCTGGCTTCTCGATCTCGACCACTCAGTTAACTGCATCGTCAAAGTGCATCGTGACGACATTTTGACGTCACCGCCAACTGCATCATTTTACGAGCATTGCTCGAACTGCATAGGGAAAAACTACATTTCAACGTCATGTCACGTGACCCGAGAGAAGAGCCAATCAGTGCCCGATGCTGTTTTCTACATCATGTAGTTTGCGTTCCAGCATAGATAGACAGATGCCTGTTAATGGCGTAGTGCTCGCAAGATGAAAAATGGCGGCGGTCAAGGCCGTGTCGAAAATCTTGTTGATTTCTGGACCCGAAACTTCGAGGTGGGAACCTCACCTTGTGCCGCTGAGTATAGGGGTGTCGAGGGTCTCGAAGCAAAGCAGTGAGAGTAGATTAGGGGTATAGGGAGAGGAATTCAAGATAACATTTTGCAGAGTGATGGAGACATAGGTTTTGACCCCAGCCTCGTCTTCATTTCATAGTTATCATTTGATAACCATAAATAATAATAATAATAATAATAATAATAATAATAATAATAGTTATCATTTGATAACTATATTGTCAAATGATAATAATATTATTATTATTATTTATATTATTATCAAATGATAATAATAGTTATAATAATAATAATATTACTATTAGTTATAATTTTATTTCTCGTCTTTATTGCAATAAACAAGAGAACGGGTCCGTCAAAAGCCAATAGTGGCTTGTGGGACTGGACCCGGCAGTGGCATAGAAAATATCAAAACTATTCACATGAAAAAAACAAAAAAACATCATTTATTTAAAACGCAAAAAAGGAGAAAAGAAATAAAAATCTAAAGGAATAAGAATACAAGCCAAGAAAACAGAACACCAAGAAGGATCTCTTACAAAAAACAAGGTCACTATGACACAACAACACTGAAGAATATAAATAAATAAAACCGTACATCATCTAGAATGTCTCACAGAGCTACAAAAACAAGGTCAATCAAAAAAGCAAAAACACTGTAACACGCCACATGTTGCAGTACGAGTTTGCGCCTTTGCGATAAGTCCGTGAAAGTAGTGACGACAAAAAGAAAACAGTATTTGACAGCCACTTGAAGGAGCTAATGTAGGGACAAAAATGAAAATATGAAAATTTAGCGAATTTAGCACATGACCTCGGGGGGGGGGGGGTCACGTGGCCTGAGGGGTCACGTGACTTCAGGGGGAGGGGTCACGTGACCTCGGGAAGTCGCGTGACCTCGGGGTCACGTGACCTCGCGGTTACGCCGACGGCGACACCGCTCAAG
The DNA here is from genome assembly GCA_037355805.1 of Ixodes ricinus. NCBI lineage: Eukaryota > Metazoa > Arthropoda > Arachnida > Ixodida > Ixodidae > Ixodes > Ixodes ricinus. Next base: position 22,721 of record JAZHYW010004886.1, read on the forward strand.
CCGGAAACGGGTACCTAAGAGCTGCGCTCTAAAAGAAAGAATTGTGGATCGAGCGCACAATATCCGTAGAAGAACAGTCCTGCTGGTTCATGATGTCAAACCATAATGGAGCAAATAGTCTTCAGTTTTCCTTGTAACCTTCCGCGAGAAGTGATATCGCTCAGCAGAGCTGGGAGGTTGTTAAACGTGTGTGGAACGTAATAAGAACGAATGGATTTCCCAAAATGTGTGTTGATGCGCGACGTGACATATGACTCCTGCTTTCGAAGGTGACGACATACCAGGTTGGGAACCTTGAAAGTGTCATCCCAATAGTGTCGGAGTACATCCGTATGCATAAATAAAGCTCAAAAGGGTGGTAAATTAAGATCGTCAAAGACGTTATTGGATGTTTGAGCGCTGGAACCATATGCCAACCTACGCAAGATGCCCTTTAAAAGATAATTCACTTTCGTTTCCAATAAATAGGTCTGTGCACTGCCCGAACGAAGTTATTCCGTATCGAAGCACACTATACACAATTGCATGCAGAAGAAGCCTTCTGGTTGACATCGGGATGAAAGTGCTTGTGTTGTAAAGGGTGCATGATGCAACTCATAGCATCTTGAAGATGTAGAAAATATGCGAATACCACGATAAGTCACAGTAAAAATAAATTCCCAAGTATTTTGTAGCGCTCACATAGTCCACTCGCTTACATGCACAAGAAATACAGTTTGGAGCGTGCAGGAGTACTCTTGTTCAAAAGTATCCTCTTTAGAGGACTGCAAAATCACATCAGTTGCAGTTGTTTTGCGTTGACACTAATAACATTTCCCGAGAACCAATTCATAATCTCCAATGAATCCAGCTGCAGTAATTCTGCCGCTTTACTATAATGTAGATGACTCGATAAAAAAACAGTGTCATCTGCGTATTGAAAGATCATGCAGTATTTCACTACCCTCGACAGGTGATTGACATAGACATTAAAAATAAGACATAATATCGATGTCCTATAATAATAATAATAATGAATAATAAGAAGAAGAAGAAGAAGAAGAAGAAGAAGAAGAAGAATATAATAATAGTAATGCTTACTCGACCATTTTTTTCTGTTACGGTCATGGCATTCCACTTGCCGACTTATGCGTGTGTCTGTGTTTTCTTTTTTTTTATCAATGATTTTGTTTATTTTTTATTATCAGTCCATAGCTTGGACTAGAGCAGCCTTAAAGCTTATCTTATCTCATATCTGTTTTATGCCTAATTTTTTTATTAATTATTATTATGTAGCAACAAAGGAAGTCATCTACATCCTCCGTGCCGCAAGAACTGGACAAGATTTTCTGCTACTTTCAATGGTGAAAAGTGACGCTAGTGCCTGTCTGTGTGTTTTTCTATATTTTTTCTGAATTAAAGGATTTTTTTTTTTTTGAGCGTTAGTTTGCAATTGGAACTTGTAAAAACTTGGTGATAATTCTGCTTTCTTTTTATCTCGAACAGATCTTTTTTTTAATTTTACGCAATTATATAGCTGGTTTTGCCGCACAAAAAAAAATTGTTCTCTAGTGTCGGTGATTTTAAAATTTTATAGGAACGTTTTAAATTGTTTGATTTGAATATTGTAAGGAATATTTAGGATTGTTTAAATATGATTGTGTTCCCTGTACATGCAAGGGCACTGGACCCAGTCAAGCTAACTTCTGTTAGCTTTTTGTCCGGTGTCCTCGGCATAATGTTGCTGAAATAAAGTTCAAGTTCGAGTTCAAGTTCAAGCCCATGATGGCTTTGGTGAACCTGCACTGTGCCTTGAATATGCTCGTCTTTAACAGATAAAGTTGTTATTAGTTATTATCAATATTATTATTATTATTAATATTATTATTATAGGACATAGATATTATCTTTTATTTTTAATGTCTATGTCAATGACCGGCATTGTTCTGTGGATATGTCTCCTCCATCACAAATAAATTATGAATTATTAATTATTAATAGGGTGGTTTCATTTCAATTCGACAGACCTTATCGGGGTGGGTCCTCAGAATCGGTAAAAATATACCTGAAATCCCAACCGCCCTAATAAACAAGACTGCATTTAAAAAAAAAAATTAGAGAGATGTGATTTGAGAGTGAAAAGAATGAAGCTTTACCGGGTGGAATGCATGATAAATCGCGATGCGTTCTTCCTCACTTAGTCATAACCGTTTTGATACTTTAAGTACGCAATGCGAGCCATTTTTTGAGGAAGATTGCTGTCATTTGCCATTTTTATTTGTTTTTTATATAAAATAGCAAACATGCCACCCAGAGCAATTCTTACTAACATTGGGATAGCTATATAAAACGAACGATAAGGAGCTATGTCATGAGACATATTTCGATGCGTAACTATTGATCTAAGCTATAGATTTCTACATATTTCTTGTTAATCAATTTTATTTAACAATAATAATTTCTCCCCAAATGTGTACAAAATTTAAAAATATGCACATTTTGAGGTAATTTTTTTATTTTTTAATAACTCTTTTACTTTATAGCCCATAAAGTGTATAAAGAGGGTATATAAGTTTTGGGTGTGATATTTTTGTTGTATTTTTGTGCAAACTAGTTAAAGAAGCCAATTTTAAGTATGTCACTCAATCCTTGGTTCAACTATGTTGGCCTCACCGCAATGCTACTGGTGGCCTCAATAATAACAGAATGGTTTTAAAACCAGTTTATCATGACCATTTTGCTTTTATATATGCTCATGGCAACTCCCGGAACATCTGAGGCACGTTACGGAGGTCAAAATGAATCATTCATGTTAACAGTAATGCCACCTACAGTCCCAGAGCGGGGCGAGCCAGACATTATATTTCGAGATCTGGCGGCCAAGTGTTCTTAGCGAATAAATCGCTGTAGCAGAGTTTTATTAAGTGAACTTGCATATGGAACCTATGTTATATACGATAGCAAGTTTTGAGAGAAATGCAACTCCCCTTACCATATTATTGCAAAAGCTGTTATAGCTAGAAAGAACAATGACTAAAATTTTCTTATTGCTTTGGAATTTTGCCTTAAAATGTTACGGCTAGGGTAAGCTTCTCGCCATTCCCTGTACTATAAAACACGAACACTAGCGAAGATGGTTGAAAGAGCGTAGAGCCTCGAAATCGGCAGCCGACGTTTCACTAAGAGAGTTAAATACCTGGTTGTAATTTGTTTACGCAGTTTACCAAATCAGAAATAAACTATTTCGGACATCCACGTAGAACCTTTTTCCGAGGGAGTCGTCTTCAAAATAAAAAGATTAAAACACACAGGTTTTTTTGTTTTTTATTCAGTGAAACGGGTATCAACGATTATCTTGTGTGTAGCACTCTGTGGTTCATCGAACTGGCTTCAAACGCCGGCCCCTTCTGATCAGCACGACGGAGAGCAATGGTGGTCTCGGACTACGCCCTACGATAAGCTTTGTTGGATCTTGTGCCTTCGACCAAAGCTGTGTACCGGACCGGTTCGCTGTCCCCAGCTATCCTCCTCTACCAAAGGACCTTGCTGCAGCAAACTTGTCTGGCTCCTTTTAATCAAGGTTGTCTAGAGGAGGAAATGAACATAGCCAACTTTGCACGTTATCATGCCGATCTCATGGATGCGCGCAATCTTATTTACGCTGGGGTCGCAATGCATATGTAGGTATAACAGCTGTGATTATTGACAGTTGCCGGCAAGTCCACTGTCTCAGGCACACAAGCACAGCACCAAAGAGGAACTCGTTGTCGGTGGCTATCACTTTTAACTTCGTCAATCTGATTTTGAACTTGTCCCCTAAACTTTGCTTTCCTCGTTTATACCTTGATTCTATTATCGCCGCTTTTTTCTATTAATCGCTCCCGTTCACTTTAAATAAAAGAGACATAGAGCGCGCTCTTTTTCGGTGATGCTTTTCAGCGCTTATGTTCACATAATCGTCGATACCAAAACAATAAGTCAAAAACAGAAAATGGGAGGTCATAAAGACGCGAAAGAACGTACTTTGCCAAGGAAGAACACGCGCGTTCGAACTGGAAGTAGGTGGTCACTCGTATTTCGTACGTCCACGTTTCAGTCGTGGCTGCAGTTTTCAGCACTAAAAAATTGTACTATGCTGACTACTTTGAGAGATATAAGCTGAGTGATATACCGCCACCGACATTTTCGGCCCGTGATCGACCTCAACCTATACTTTGTTTCAGCTTAGGTCCGAGCGCGGCCGATGTTATGAGCCGAAGGGCCAATCAAACAGCGAAAGGGGCAGAACGTCGTGGCGTGCACGCTGAAGTTGATAGGACTAGCCGGTATTCGCTCTCTCTGCTGGTGCTCCTCCGCCGGCTAGTCCTATCAAGCGCAAAGAGCACGCCATGACGTTGCGCTTTTTGCGCTGTTTGATTGGCCCTTCGGCTCATAACATCGGCCGCGCTCGGACATAAGGTGAAACCAAGTATAGATGCAATGAAAAGAATCCTGCCTCCGACCGAAGCCGCTACAGTTCTGTCGACAGATATGCTCTGCCAGAACTGCTTTCGACGTACCGATGAGCACACAAGACGTGGGATGAGGACGCAAACGTGACGTGGGATGTTGCCCTACGTCACGCTTTCGTATAAAACAGGCGGTTCAAGAAACCACTGGGATTACACCTTTCAGTTGGTGCACGGCAGAAGGCTGACGACGATTCTCAGCTGCCCCATGACCCGATAGACAATGGCACTGACTACGCCCAGCTGGTCACCCAAAGGGAAGAAGACGTACGCCAGCCAGCCCGCCTTCGCATGAAAGACCAGCAACGTGTTGACGCCTGCCGGAACAACCTTCGTCGCCGCGACGTGGAGTTCCAGCCCGGAGACAGAGTGTGGGTGTGGACGCCCATTCGCCGCCGCGGCATCAGCGAAAAACTGTTAAAACGCTACTTTGGACCCTTCAAGGTCATTCACTGCCTTGGGGACGTAAACTTTGAGGTGCTCCCTGACGAAATCCGACCATCAGAACCCAGCCAGCCACGACCCGAAGTGGTTCAAGTGGTTTGACTCAAGCCGTTCTACGCGCGTTGGGATTGTGACGCTGCATGTTTATTTCGGCTCACCGTATTTTTTCTCTTACCATCTTTCTTACGCTATCTTACCAGTGCCTGTTCATTCTCGCCCCGAGCGCGCGAGGCTCGAACATTGTTTGCCGAATTTTCGAGATAGTAACGCACACTAGGTAGGGAGCCGCCCGTGACCTTGTCGGGTCAGTCTCGCTCTCGCTTTCTATTATGCCGCCGAATCGCCGCCGCCGGCTTTTCTGCTGCCTCGACGCTCCTTCTTTATTTTGTTTGGAACAAGTTCACCGATTAAACCTTTATTTTCAGTACACGGTTCATTCTCTCGTCACCTTCATTCGTGACAATATGTTCCACAAGAAAAGTAAATAGCATTTTTAAGTTGTTATAAATCTTTTAATTCATATAGTGTACACAATATCTTGTGAAGGGTAGGTTGTTATCGCGCATTCTCGGATTTCTTAAAAACAAAAACATTGTTGTGGGGTCACCCAGGAATGTGACCTTCCGCAAAACTAAAACGCGAGATAGGACACGTAAAAGTCCAGGGTGGAAGCCAAATGGACCGAAGGACAATTGAGCAAATAGTTCTGGTTTGCTCGTTTTTGTTGAAAGAACCGAGTTGGATAGACACTAACTTATTAGTTAATACAGTGAAGGCGACACGTACTGAATACATGTAGCGACCGGAGCGTGGCAGATTGATTTAGAAATATATATTTTTTTATTATACCATGCAATACAATACAATACAACACAAACTTAATTATAAGCTTGACCAGTAATTCCAACTACGTATTCTTAATTCTAAATTTAGATGGAACGGAAATGCATTACGAGATACACCACTCGCTGACGTTAATTCCGTGAAACGTCCACGACATTTTAAAATCCCTCCTTGAGGTCATTCTTGAGAAAAACTAATGTTTCCGTTTTCCGGTAAATATCGGTTACCGGTAAATAATTTACGGTTAGTGTTAAGGTCACATATTTGAAACATTTCTAATGACAGTTTGGTTCGGGTATTGGTATCGAAAAATTTCGTTCCTAAATGGTTTTCGGTTTCGGTTATGGTTTAAATCCATGGTTTTATGACCCCTTTAAATCTGCGAGGTTTTAAAAGTCACGCCAAAAAAGCTGAAGTAATTCACTTGGCCAGGGCTACTAGAATTGCTATCTTGCTTCTACACGAGACAAGCTTACAAAAAATGTTCTAAAGTGTTCAATTTCAAGGCTAGATTTCGAGTTGATTGATATGTTTGCCTCACGACGCAACCGGCATGTGGCGTCAACATTGTTGTTTTGCGTAAAACATTCTTAAGTTTGCTTATTTTATTCCTGATAGTCAAGGACGTGTAATTCGCCTGGATGTTACTCTAGGTCTCAGCAAATTTCGCATTGTAAAGGTTTATGCTCCTGCTCATCCGTAATTTTAGAGCGCAGCTCTTAGGCGCCCGTTTCCGGCTTGAGCGGCGTCGGCGTCGCCGTCGCCGTCAGCGTAGCCGCGCGGGGCAATATGGGAAACGTCTTATAATGCACCGCGGTAACGCGCGCGTTGCATTATGGGACGTTTTCTATAATGCACCGCGCGAGAGGGAGGAGGAGGGAGGAGAGGGAGGAGAAGGATGAAAGGAGGAGGATTAAGGAGGAGGGAGGAAGAGGGGAGGAGGCGAGAATCACGGGAGGAGTAGATAAGGAGGGAGGAGGAGAGGGTACGGATGAGGAGGAGGGGCATACCGTCCTTCGTACCCTCCCCTCCTCCCTCCTCAAGAGCTCGAGCTCTAATTCGGCATTAGAGGGAGTTGCAAACGTCTTTCATTTTTTGAACAGTTTCTTTCCTAGTTTAAAGGCATATGTTTTGAAGTACAGGCATATTGTTCTTGGGGAGATTTTAATTATGTGCTAGATTCTCATAGGGACTCCTGCAGTCTCGGCAACACTCCACGTCCAGAACGGTTGAAGCGAAAACTTCACGCATTGGTGCAACGATTTGGTCTCGTTGACTCTAGGACTATACTTCACGAATCGCTTTACTCCTACAAGTGGCAAAGAGGCACGTCAAGTGCGCGTCTCCACCAAAATATTATACCTTCCGTACTCGAGCCATTCCTTCTGCCGTTGCGAAGTCATCGCTCCATCGGTGACCGCTCTGCACGTCAGCCACCTTATTGCAGTCGCGGCGACTATCGGCATACCTGAAACGAAGCATAAGGCCGCTCTCACACCGCCCATACATCATACAAAGGACAGTCTGGAGAGACGAGTCACCGCAACATCCGTTGTCCGAATGAGCGCGTGCCAAGTTTCTCCTTCAACTCATTGCCATGCGGCATTCGAAGCACGAATCTCGCGGTGACTCGCGTTCGAATCTGTATGCAGACCACCGTGACGCAGACTGCCTTTTATATGATATGTATAAGCAGTGTTCCCCTGGCTTAAAGCAAAACTACAGATGGCGGTTGTCGTCAGGTCTTTTGTGCAATTGCACAATCGTTGCGGAGGTTCTGAAACACCTTCGTCAGGCCCTACTCTATCTACCTGCGACAATTAACAACTAGGAAAATGTAAAATACGACCTTCATCGCCTCTTTACACAATGAAGAAAAGTGCCGTACCGTGGAGCATTCCGAACTACTGAACGCGGTTGCCGCGAAAGTCCGAATTGTACAAGGGCACCTGCTCTTTCACCGCTTGTGCAATCAGATATAAACGTTCTTCGGGCAAAACACCAAGCGATTTTGCAGTCGTCATTCCTAAATGTTCGAGTGGAACGCTTCCGTGCCCAGTCGACAGGAGGCCCTGGCACCCTTCGCTACCTAGCTCCGTTCGCTGAGCGGCCGTCAAGTTTAAGGCAAACTCAAGCGGCCACGTGCAACTGTAACATTAGAAGATTTACTAAATATTTCCAGAAAATGTACGATGGCTCAGCTAGGAGCCCAAGCTGAGATACAAGCTCTCCTTTACTCAAAGCGTTACCTCACCTAAGTGAAGGTCAGCAGGCCTTTCTGCAGGTGCCCCCGCTCATTGAAGAACTTGATGAAGCCGTCAAGCGGATGAAGGCTGATTCATCCCCTGGCCCTGTTAGCTTACCATCTGGTTTTTACAAAGCCTTCCGGGCAGAACTGCGAGGTTTTCTTTGAAGCTTGTTCACAATCTGTTCTGGACGCCCGATTGAAAAGCTTTTTGTGAAAGCAAATTTTTCGTTGTGGTGCCTAAAGCTGATTCTCACCCCATGAAGACACCCACGTGGAGATCAATATTACCCCTAAACACTGGCTACGAACGAGTAATATCACTTCCTTTCCAACAAGTACGTTCAATCCATATACAGTCACCCATCCATCGCAAATGTGCTGCGTGCCGGAACGAAGCATGTACTCTGCACTGCCAAGCAATCGCGACTTCATTTCGTACACCCGATCCCGACAGGCTCCTGGTTGCATAATGTCTTTGGACCAACAAAAAAAGCCTTTGATCAAGTTGATCACCAGTATTTGATCTTCTTCATGCGTACGGTTTTCCCATCAATATTGTGCAGCTACTGGAGCGTGGTTACTCTTCTAGTGAAGCTCGCAATTTCTCCTGTGGCGGCATCGGCACGGTTTTCCAATCTGACGATGTGTTAATCAGTTATGCCCCCTGTCACGTTTGCTATTCACGATCACTATCGACCCATTCCTCCGCGCGGCACTAAATAGCCCACGCCTCTGGGGCCTCCCTATTCCCGGGAGCGGCCTTCTCAGCGTGTCCGCGTATGCAGAAGACGTAAATATTTTTCTTCGAGACGAACTCTCAATTTTGGAAGCACTTCGCTTGTTTCAGCAGTACTCAGCCTATCTGATGCGAAGCTTGAAGGGCCCCTGAAAATAATTTTTTTAACACTCTGGTTGGGACACGCATGTCAAAAAATTAATTTTACGCGAAAACGAATTTGTTTAGACCAATATTGACGGCGCGAGACGCGATTTAGTGGGAAGTCACCTACTTTCCACTTCTTTTCTATCTCGGCATTTCGGCCGCGTGGAGGAGAGGGGGATCGGCTTCGCCTTCACATTGAGGTGGAGAGAGCGAATGCCCGAGATGGTCATTCCGGAGTGACAAGTGACGTCATGGACATTGCGCGCAGAATTAAAAATAAATCTCTCGCCGTCAATATTGCTCTAAAAAATATTTTTCGCGTAAACTTTATTTTCCGACACGCGTGTCCCAACAGGACTGTTTAAAAAAATAACAGTATTTTTCTTTTTAGGGGCCATTTAAAGAGGCACTGAGGAGGTTTCTGTGATCGTCTAATTATAGTGATAACTCACTCTGCGGGCTCGAAGCATCCTAGAACTCTTTAAATCACGCCGACGCGCCCGATTTCTTTATTAAAAAAGCAATCAAAGACTGAATACACCAATGTCATCAGAGAGTGGGAGGAGTGTGGTTCCGAGAATCAGAACAACATGTGACAAATGAAAACGCGACATTTCGTGGAGAGTGCAAACGCTGTTCTTGTCAAATGTGTATGCTTTTGTAGATAATAAGAGCAAACTGTGAGTATGCGAAAAATGTTAATTTTCGCGGAGAGGGAACGTAATACTGCAATAATCTCTCCGGAACAGCGCACAATTTTGTTTTTTACTTCCGCGGAAGTGATGTGTACGGTCGTCTGCTCTTGAGCGCGCTCTTGCTGAACTGGCTCATCGCATCGGTCTTCCTCGTGCAGATTCCGTCAGCGACGCAGGTGAATTCAAAGCGTGATTTACGATCCGTGATCCATCAGCATCCGCGAGTCCACGCTTTTTCTATCATCCGTAGAACGGAGGTACCGTACCTTTTGTTTGCAGATACGCGCGGCCCACCATTTGCTGCGCCCGAATTAACGACGGAGTGCAACGGTGTCACATCAAGAAGTGGACCCCATGTCGGCTGTTCGTCGAAGCATCTCGTCCTTGAGAGGCGCCAAGTTAGCGAGAGTTATGGCGCAATGAGTCGATGGCTACGATGACGATCGACTTTGTCTGGGCTTCCGAAGTTCGAACTACATCCGGCCTATCGGGGCGACGAGCCACGCGCATTCCAGATATCACTCCGCGGGCCCGCCGGTCGGAGACGCGAGGATCTTCCTGTTGCTATTGGCGTACAGTGGCTCTGGTTTCGGGAAAGGCTCCTCCCATTCTCTGCGATGACCTCGGTGTATTCGATCTTTGATTACTTTCTTAATGGGGAAATCGGCCACGCATCATAGTGATTTGAAAATTTCTAGGATGCCTAGAGCCCACAGAGTGAGTTATCACCATAGTTAGGCGATCTCAGAAGCCTCCTCAGGGACCCTTTAACCTACAAAATTTAACGGTGCTTCTCCCTGGCTCTTTCCAAGTTAGCCCATTATTGCGAATTGTCAGCGTCTTGAGCGTCTTTGAGCTGAAGATTTTCGGTGTATTCTTTGCCGGTAATAGTATAGTGTCACGGAACTGAAACTTAGTGACAAGCGTGGTGCAGGTCAGGGTGCAGTTACAGTCCTTCGCTTTGTCGGTCCGCGAGAAACCGTATCTGGTTAAGACTGTTCTGTGTGCTGAAGCGTGGCGTCTTGCACACGTCTTGCTCCCAACGCCACAAAGTGAGAACGTTGTATGGCGAACATTTGCGCTTCTTTTGGGAGAACAAGACGGAACTCGTCCAGCGGACTGTGCTGCACCAATCCGTGGACCGTGGCGGATGGAGCATTTCCAACGTTACTTTTATTGCTCGGAACCTTGCTCTTCGTACAACGCTCAGTGACTTGACCAACCCGGAACAGCCGGCAGGGCTTCTTGCGCTTTCCTGGCGCGGACCACTCAGTCGTCATGTTATAGAGTTCACCACTTTCAACGTAGTCATAAAGGCTGAAACTCCTTGCCGACACTACGCTGCGGTTGTCGCATATTTCCGCTACGTTCAAGCATTAGTGGGTGTGGATGACGTGTTGTTGCTCCCAGCAGCACGTATTTCGGAGCTGCAGGCAGCACTCGGAAGGACATTGTCTTCGAGAGCCCAACGAAGATGGCGGAACTCGTTCCCTGCATGGTTATCCAGACCTGAGACTGACCTTCAGTGGCGGGCAGAAATGAAGGTATTGAATACAAGTTCTAAGCCGTTGGGGCCTTTCAAGAACTAGCTCCTGTACCTACTGCTCCTCGGTAGAAACAACCAAACACGCTCTTATAGAGTGTCACGTCGCCCCACACTTTTGGACAAGAGCCGCACGCATCCTCCGATTACAAATCCCAAAAGAGTTTGATGAAGGAAATTTGTCGCTGCGGGCACCAGTAAACAAGCTACAAATACTAACAACAGCTATCGGCATGTCTATACCCTTGAAGAGTAGATTTTCTGCGACGTTTTGATACAGCTAGATTGTCCCGATCAACATTATTGTACGAAACCTCGGTACGACTTTGAACATATTCCTTAACGAGGAACTTCGTATCTGTGGTAAATGATACTTTCGCGCATTGACATTTTGCACATTCAAAATGGTGTTGTTAAACATTGTGGATACACATGCAGTGACTTTGCTAAGTATTACAACATTACACAGCAGCAAATGTACATAACCTAAGATGTTTAGAGTGTGACTTCTTGATTGATAGATTGGTAACAATGTAAAATGTTGTGCGCTCGGCGCACGATGTGTGATTTTTAAATTTGTGTCGCAATATAAGTAATTGTAAAGAGTTACAGAGGTGCTTTTAATGCGTGTGTACTTTTGGAAAGTGGTAAGAGTTTAATTGCCACATGGCGACGTTGAGGGGGTAGTCAGCGTTTTTGGCATGGAGGAAATAAGTGGGATGCGACCGTTGGAAGGAGCGATAAGTGACTCCGATCGAGAAAAGCGAGGCAGAAAAAATACAAGAACTAGAAAAACACCCCAAGGCACGCCTCAAGGAAGAACAGATAACAAGGCCAGCAAACCGAGTAAGAAGGAGACAACGAAACAAGCAAATACGATCGAGAATGACGGTGGAGGGATGGTAAAGTACGAGGGATGCGACCGGTGTGTAGATCTAGGGGCGACGCCATTTGAAGCACTCGAGGAGGCAGAGCCAAGCCGTTACAGATGCGCGCAGTGTATCAAAACTGAGGCACTACAGGAGATTTTAAAGAATGCCCTGGTGAAGGCAAAAGAAGAATGCACAGAACGAGAGGAGTGTCTCAAGACGCTTTTCGAAGAGGAGAAAGCATTGAGGACAGCAGAACAAGCTAAAAGGGAGAAGCAAGAAAAACAAGTTGCAGAGCTCATGAACACACAAGAGGCAATGCAAGGTGAGACGAGGAAGGAAAGGAAGCCTCCGAGCCCGTACATGACGCAAGAAGGGGAAGGGAGGATACAGGAGACAGGCCGGGTCAGGCAAGAGGGATTGATGACACCTCCGTCAGATCAAAGAAACTCCCAGGTCGGAAACGGAACCCCGAAAGTGGTAGACGAGGACAGCGAAGAGACAGACCAGAATGGGGAGAAGGCAATTAGGGTAGAAAATGAAGGAAAGACAAAAACTGAGGAAGTGACAACCATGGACATAGAAATACGGACAACCCTGGGGCAAGGACAACAGGAGCGGTTTGAGGAGGTACATGCACAGCTAGCTGAATTAGTGAGGCAATCGGAGGCGAACAGGATTGTGATTGCTTGCTGGCGCAGCGGATAGCGAGTCTACAGAACGAGAGGTGGATTGAGGCAGCGAGGCACACGAGATTGGAGAGGATTATGGAGATGCAAGATTAAAAATGAAAGCCGTTTACAACTCCCTGTAACGCCGAATTAGAGCGTGCTCTTGAGGAGGAGGGGAAGGAAAGGGGGGGGGGGGGTCACGTGACCTCGGGGGGTCACGTGACCTCGAGGGGCGGGGGGCGGAGAAAATTTTCCGCTAAATTTAGCGGGGAAAATTTTCCGCTAGATTTAGCGGGGAAAATTTTCCGCTAGATTTAGCGGGGAAAATTTTCCGCAGATTTAGCGGGAAAATTTTCCGCTAGATTTCAGCGGGGAAAATTTTCCGCTAGATTTAGCGGGGAAAATTTTCCGCTAGATTTAGCGGGAAATTTCGCAAATTTAGCGAGAAAATTTTTCCGCTAAATTTAGCGGGGAAAATTTTTCCCGCTAAATTTAGCGGGGAAATTTACCCATCATGCACCGCGCGGTTACGCCGACGGCGACGCCGACGCCGCTCAAGCCGGAAACGGGCGCATAAGAGCTGCGCTCTAAAAGCAAACAGGGATTGAGGAGGAGGCACACAGCGCCCGAGGCAAAGGGAGAAAGCGTAGTGCCAACGGCAGCCGGCCAAGAACAAGCCCAGGACATATCACCAGGGCGCCAGGTGGACAACGCGACATCACCAGGGTGCCAGAGGAGAGACGGGGCCGAGCTTGCCGGCAGCTGGAGGGAAAGTGACAGGGAAAGGAAAGCAAAAGATAGACAGCAGCACTAGGCGGGGTCGAGTAACAACGGAGAGTAGAGACCAGCCTGGAGTCCCTATCCACCTCACAGAACCAAGATCGGCCCGAGTCCCTACCCAGCCCACGGAACAGAAAAGGGCAGGGTCGACACCAATGAGACAACCAAAGAGGGTCAAGAGAGAAATCATTGTGGCAGACATCAGACGTCCGTACTGAGGTCGAGGTTTATTAACTTCTGATTACCTGCTCCTGTGGCATGACAAGTAACCAAATTCGAAACGAGCATGGCATTTGGAAAGCAGTATTGTATCCATTGCTTTTTTTCATAAACAGGGTGTGTCTCCGAAGACTGAGAATGGTCTCTATAAAAGAGAACTTGGAATTAAGATACACCTTCCAGGTAACGAATGTCGGGCACCGTGTACGAGGTTATTATTCACGAATTATTTAACTAAAATGCAAGAGTTTTAGTTTTGAAATATTCCGACTGAGTTGACATATTCCAGTGAGAATTTAATGTAAACAAAGGCATGGCAAATTCCGATAAAGGGCAACAGATTTCTCGCCAAGAGCATGTCAACTCAGCTCGAATATTTCAAAACTCAAAACTCTTGGCATTTTAGCGTTAAATAATTCGTGAATTATAACCTCGTACACGGTGGCCCGACATCTGTTACCTGGAAGGTGTATCTTAATCCCAAGTTCTCTTTTTATAAGACCATTCTCAGTTCTGCGACATCGCACCTGCCTATGAAAAAAAAGCAATGGATACAGGTACTGGCTTTTTCAAATGCTGGCGCTTGATTTGCATTTGGTTACTTGGTCAACCGTTACAGGCAGGCACCCGAAGTTAATGCCTTCGGCCTCATTGCGGACGCCGGCAGGAGATGGAAATGTAGGAAGATTTGTGTCGGCGCTGGTCCAGGAAGCTGGGGTGAAGGACAGTGTTGAGCTTCTCTATCAAAGGGGAGCGACCGTGGACCATGGCCTCACGAGGCCATCCGGGAGTACGAGGGGCAGGCCCGGAAAATCCCCAGGAAATATGTGCTCCACTTGAGCCCCCAACGAGGTCTTGCAGGTAGGCACATTGGAGGACCTGACGGCCAAGTTGGAAGAAACATGGAGGAAGGGGGGCTGAGATTATCATCTGTCTCGATACCGGAGGTGTCTAGCCGGGGTGAAGGAGATGCAACCAGATGCAGTCAAGGCTAATGCATGGATACGGGCGATGTGCATAGGGATCAAGGGGCAATTCCTGGACATAAAGCCGGGTACTAAATCCCAGGTGCTTCACAAAGGAGGGCACGCTGTGCTCAAGTGAAGGAGTGCAGCGAGTGACTAAGAAGATCGCGGGGATGATAGCCCTTTTAGGGCAGCAGACCGCCCAAAGCCATTTCGGAATGCCAGCGAGGGAAGGAGACTACCCAGCGTAGACGTTCCTATGGGATGTATTAGGGCAGCTAGTAAAGAGTCGGCGCAACGAATACTCTCGCGAAGTATCGACGCAGGCAGTAGCCAGATGTGAGGAGGAACGAAAATGGAGGACGCGAGAGGGGAGAGGGGGGCCCCCAAACAAATATTGAAATTAGGAAACGATAGGGGGGGGGGGGGGCAACGAGTCTGAAAGCAAAAGGACGAAATAGAAGAGCAAAAGAAAAGGCGGAGAGAAGTAAGGATTGCTTTTCTAAACATGCAAGGAGCAAGAAGAGGAGAGAAAATGGGAAGAAGCTTTCCAGATGCCTCAAGCGGACAGCAGTGGTGTCTTTTGAGTGGCAGAGACGCATCTTAGAGATGAAGAAAGGCCCTCAGAGTGTGAAGGGTTGGTCTGGGAAGGATGTAACAGAGAGGGTAAAGGAAGAGGAGTGCGTGGGGTGGGGTTTTTCAGTGGGCCAGGATGGCAGAGGCAGAGTCCAGAGTGTCAGGAACACCTGTGGATTACGGGGAGAATAGCGGGGCAAGAGGTGACAGTTTTAGTGGTCTATTTGTGGACCGGAGCAGGCAGTGGGGAAAAGAACAGTAAACTGGTCTAGGTGTATTGAGAGAGACTACCACAAACTGGGGAAGGCCCAACTATCATAATGGGTGATTTTAATGCGCACCTGGAGGAGTTCCACGGAAGAACAGACTACAATGGTAAACTGCTGCTGGACATGGTAGAACATCTGGACATGATAATAGTCAACACTCAGAACAAAATCCACAGGGACGACAACGCGGACAGCCAGGGAGGTGAGTTACACTATCGACTACTGCCTAATGTCCCCAGACGTGTACGAGCAATTAAGGTACATGGAGATAGATGAGGACGGCGACAGGAGCTTCGGAAGTGACCACAACAACAGGTTACTCATTGCATTTGGAGGAAACTCAGCAGACACTAAAGAGAGCAGATCAATGGGACAGTGCAATGTTACACAAAGGGAAGCCCAAATGATTGCGGAGAAACTGGAAGCAGAGGCTGAAAACAAGCAGATGGAAACATAGCGAGGGCCTCATGCAATGGTGGATTCACCACCTGGAAAAAGTGGAGAGACTCCATAGGTCACAAGGGGAGGAAGAGAAAGCGATGGTGGGACGTTGAGGTGAGGAAGGCAGTAACGAGAAGACAACTCGGCGTGCAGGACTCTCCAAGGAGAGATCAGGAGGAGGGTGGAGGGGGAATCCCTCGGAGGAAGGATTCTATGGAATGGAGGGAGTACCAGGACAGGAAAATAGAGGTGACAATCCTGATCCAGACCAAGATGGCCAAGGCGAATAAGAGGTTCCTGGAGGACCTGAAGGAGGCGGGAAGGGAAGCACCTAGCAAGTTCTGGCGACATGTTCAGGACCAGACAGGTAAACACAGGGAGGATCCAATGCTCAAAGACGACACCACGGGAAGACAGCTGGGGCCGAGGGAGACCATCCGATACATCGAACAGAGGGTCAGATTGTTGTTTGCGGGGAGCAGCACGGACGCAGTGGACGAGAATGGAAGGGCCGGAGGGACAGGTGGAGCGGGAGGTACAGCCGAGCATGGACAACATCACGACGGGAGAACTGAAGAAAGCGATAGGGAGGATGGGAGCGACAACAGCCAACAGGACTAGACAATCTACCAATGAGGCTGGTGAAGGAGCTGGGGCCGGAGACAAGAAGACTCCTGCAGCGAACCCTGAGCCAGATCATGAGAAGGGGACAAATTCCAGCCGAATGGCGAAGATCAAGACTCCGACTCATATACAAGGGCCAAGAACCCAAGTCCTCGTTCGGCAGCTACCGTCCTATCGCAATCACACCGGTGCTGTACCGACTGCTCATGCAAGTAGTGCGGAACAGACTGAATACATGGGCAGAGACAGAGGCGATCCTGGGTGAGCTGCAGAATGGCTTTCGATAGGAAAGAAGCCTAGAGGACAATTTATTTGTGCTGACTCAGGTCATCGAGATCGCCCAGAAGGAGAACCGCCTCCTTACCTCTGTTTCCTCGATGTCAGCAAGGCTTACGGCACGGTCGAGCATCGAAAACTGTGGACGCAGCTGGCAGAGCGGGGACTCAGCGGTGAGTGGATAGACCTCTTGAGAGAAGTGTACAGAGAAACGGCAGTGGTGGCACAGTGGTAGCAGGAGACAACACATCCAGTGACCTGCTCCAAGGGCTTGAGACAGGGCTGCCCGCTGTCGCCGCTGCTGTTTATGCTGTACACAGCAGGAATCGAAAGGCGGCTGCAGGAGAGTGGGGAGGGCTTCTCAATGAAATATTTGGAAGGTGGGGAAAGGAAGGGAGGAAAGCTCCCGGGACTCATCTACGCAGACGATATGGTGCTGATGGTGGACTCACTGCAGGGCCTACAGGGGCTCATGAACGAGTGTGGTGCAATGGAAGAGGCCCTGGGGCTCAGCTTCAGTTCGCACAAATCTGGGCTGATGGCCTTTGAGGCAACAGAGGAAAACGGGACCACCAACCTGTCCATTCAGGCCAACCCTGTACCGTGGGTGGACCGCTACAAATATCTGGGTATAGACCTGCAGACGGAACACCACTACCTCCTAGAGCCCGAGATGATGGTCAAGGCGAAGAGCAGGAGGAACAAGGGCATAGCAACGGCCAGAGAACTCTGGGGATATAACCGATACGAAGTCACCCGAGCGGTCTGAATGATGGTGGCGGTGCCGGGGCTCACGTTCGGCAACGCGGTGTTGTGCCTGTCATCAGGTACCCGCCAATACCCCGAGGTGTGTCAGAGGGACGTGGGAATGTCGGCACTTGGAGCAAGCCGAACAGCACCGAACGAGGCCGTCCAAGGAGACATGGGCTGGTTCGGTTTTGAGGCCACGGAGGCCCGAGCCAAGCTGGGCTTCGAGCGACGCCTCAGCCAGATGAGCGAAAAGCGCTGGGCCAAACAAACTTTCAAGTACGTGCTTCTTCGCTCCGTCCCGACCCGTTGGGTGCGACGGACGCGCCAGCTGGCACAGCGGTACGAGGTCAGCAGCCCACTCCTCTACCCAGCCGCGGAGCAGCCGGAACTACAGCAGAGCATCCACGCGAGGGTGATCGAGAGCGAGAAGTGGCGGTGGGCGGAAGCATCACGTCGGAAACCAGCGCTGGCCCTGTATGCCCGAAAGAAACAGGAGGTGAAGCGAATATCTTTCATGGAAAACAGCAAGGGCAGTGCACTGCTTTCAGACGTCCGAAGCGGCATGTTGCGGACCCGCGTGCTCCGCGCGAAGTTCGCCGACGTGGAAGTGAAGTGTCATATGCGCGCAGGGAGCAGACGAGACAGCGGAGCACGTTATACTGGAATGCACAGGCCTGAAGCCGGACGTCACGTATGAACCAGACATGGCGGTGGCGCTGGGCTTCCGGGGCGTTGACGAACAATACGCCGCCGATAGTTCGCAGCCAGTGGAGGTGACGAAGAGGGACAGGAGTACTGGTGGAGGAGGGCAAGAGAACACGACACACGACTACGACACAGGCTAGAGTAGCTACTAGCCAGGCTAAATCCAGCGCTGCTGAGATCCCCCGATACAAAGGGGTTAGCCCCAAATCCAATCCAATTTGTTCCTTATACCAATAAATATTTCTTAAAGACCGATGAGCCAATCGCCTTGCGAGGTTTCTGTTGTCTGTAAGTTACTCTCTCTTTGTGTCCGGCTAGCAGGCAGGAAAGGCTCTTGCGCTACTTTCCCCAGAATCCAGTGGCCTTAGTTGGGGTAAATAAATAAAACACAATAAGATACTTATTAAATTTTATTAAGGTTTTCAGAAAAAATGCAACATAGCTGAATAGGGCATTTGGAAGGGACGCGCGTAGTCACGTATATTTATTACATGCAGAACTTAAAACAGTAACTTAACACTCAGACACAGGTTTGAAAATGAAGACTATAAGTTATAAAAGATCGCTTTCGAAAGTCGCGTGCCGATTATAAGAAGGTCAGGAACCACTCTACGATGGCTGAACAGCTGACATCGTGGCTTGTGCGAGTCATATAACATAGAAAACGTCGGAGAGCGGCCAACGCTTTCAGACGACAAACGAATCAAACAGCGTCAAAAGTGGAATGTCACTGTGCTCATCACGTTTTCTCTGCGGGTGTGCTTTGCCTTCTAACCCATCTAAACGCATAAAATAGGCCGTGATTTTCCGGTTTTAGTCTGCCATTCTGCAGAGATTCTACGCCTACCAACACGGCAGTCTTTTGAAAGAGGTCTATTACAAAATGTATGACAAAGAGTACCGACGAGCACTTTCTATCAAATATTTCGAACAAACGACAAGCAATTAACAATGTCACGGTGTACTTTACACAAATGTACACCAAGTGTATTATCGCCCAAGTAATACACAAAGAAATAAAGAAGTTTTAGAAGCCCTATACTGTCTAGTGTCATACACGTTGCTCCAAAACCGGAATGAATGCTCGTTTCTCGTTACGTCTCTATCTCGGAACGGGTTCCCGTTGCAGGTTCCAGCAGTTGCAAAGGAGCGCGTTTGTGATTGGAGGGAATGTCGTATCCCTTACAATACGACAGGGGGAATACGAGTCGCCACGATCACATTTACCCTTTGTTGAAGCGGTCGCTTTAAAGGGTAACTGCAAAGAAAAAAAAAGTGTCTTTTTTAACAGCCTAATTTGGACAAGCATGTCAAAAAACAATTTTTCCGCGAGAAAAAAAACTTTTTACAGCAATATTTATTGCGTGAGACTGATTTTAGTTTGCGGCTATTTCGTCCGTTTTAAATCGCGCGCCACAAAGTTGGTGTTCCGTGACGTTTAGCACCGATTGGCTGCTATACTTCTCATTGGCTAAGAGATTGATTGACAGCTTAGATCTTGGTTGTTAAACCTTTGTTATATGTTGTAATTTTCTTTTGAGCGGCATATTTTTACGTTTAAAGAATAACCCATGTGATGAGAGTTATTATTCTTTACAAAAGGTTTACAAGACGGGCACTTCCGTTTGGATTCATACCATAACAAACAAAAGCTTCGCCATTCTTTCATGGCCGCCGAAGTCTCTGCTCCCGCCTGTCTCGCCTACCTCGACTAGTCGTTTCGCCGAAGTGATCAGTGTTTCGTGCTGACCCAGGTGCTTGAGTGAGACTTCTGAAGTGAAGTAGTGTGTGTTTAGCAGCTGTCGCAGGTGTTAGTGATAGGAAGCGATGCGGGGTTTTGGCTTTCATAGCGCGGTTCTTTCGTTTTCCTCTTTGCTTGCTTAGCGTGCTTTTTTTTTGTTTTGTTTGCGCGTGCAAATGCCGACTTTTTGGAGATGTCAGATGAGTGATCCCGACAGCGAGCCTTCCAGCAGCCATGTCGCCCCGAAAGGAATGCTATTTGGCTGGAGGCAATCGGGCGTTCGCGTAGCGACAAACGTGTCCAGTTACGTTCTCGTCATATCGCTCCGGAGGCCTTCGAGATTCGCAACGGGTGCACCGAACGTCCGCGACTAGACACAGCTGTTACGTAAAAAAACCTGGCACAACGTAATAGCTGTCCGCAGAAGCCTTCGGACGTCCGAATTCTGCGTTAGCCGACAGATTTTTTTTCTCGGTTTCCGAACCATCTTACGTAAAGTTGTTTGAATGAATGTGTACTGTTATCGTAAATCTTGCTTGGATTGGCTTTGTAGATTATCATCGTTTTGCTGGAGAGACGCAAACGAAGGGCATAACAAAATCGGTTGCATATTCCGCGTACCTTGCAAAAGCACTTCCCCAGTCACCTTGCGAAAAGCGCGAAACACGGAGTCCGCACCGTCCCGACTTCCCAGTCGTTTACCTGCTTTAGAGCAGTTTGTACCTGCTGGCTGCTAGTAGGTATGTCTACTGAAACTGCAACTTAAAACTAGAGGCAGTGCCAGAGAGCAAAGAGACAAAGTTCGGAAAGCTTGCTCGCCCCCTCCCCAATTTCTGAACTCTCAAGTGATTGTACCGTAATAAATGCACAACGCCTCCTCCCAAAATAAAAAAGCACTATGTTCACTACGTAAAAAATGGTCTCCGTTCATACATCTGTGGGCAGGTAGGAAATCTTGCCCAAATTTATTCACACCGCACGATGAGCGCAACACGTCGCTGTGCAAACGCAGTCCAACAACGCGAAGCATAAAAACGGCAGATTTAGGACAACAATTCGGAGTCCATTGTTCAATTAAAACGACGTAATTTTGTTGAAAACGCCCGCAGCTTTTTACTCACGATATGCGTCGGAATCTTTCACATTTTGAAACGGAACGAAGGAAGATTTACTTTCAAAAACGCTCGCTGCGTCCTCCCGGACCAGTTTGACTGGATCAGCTGACGACGACGGGACTGAACCCGTTGAACCTCAACCCCACAACAACCAATTTGCGCTCCGTGTTAGTGTGGGTGTCTACTTTCAAGCATCGCACCACACACACCACGAACGTTTCAGCTCTTTGTCGCATCGCCGTGTTGCACCAAACAGAAGCGAAATCGCCGAAGTCAACGCAGCGCTGTCGTGAATGTTGGCTTGTGGTGGCGCACTGGTGGACCCTGTGACTCCCTTCGCTTTCAAAGCACACACGACGATTACGAATGATACTTTCCGTCTTCCGGGAAC
The DNA here is from genome assembly GCA_037355805.1 of Ixodes ricinus. NCBI lineage: Eukaryota > Metazoa > Arthropoda > Arachnida > Ixodida > Ixodidae > Ixodes > Ixodes ricinus. Next base: position 44,256 of record JAZHYW010004886.1, read on the forward strand.
ATCGCTGGGGCATTTCTCCGGTCACGTTCGCTATCTGCTGGCAAAACGCGCAGCTTCTCGTGTCCCGTCAGACCAAAACAATACCGGCGCCATGTTTGACGTGCGTTGTTGCCGAATCTACCGGAAGTCGAGACGCTGCGTCGTTCAACTCCGCAGCCAAGTCAACCCAAGAGCAAATCCAAGAGTGAGGGGCGGGTCGTACTTCTCCTCCGAGGGGGTCGAAAGAGCGGGAGTTTCAAATGTGGAGAGGTTCTGACTCCGACTAAATTACGTCCTGTGGCGTAAATATTGCTAACAAAAAATATTTTTTTTTCGCGGAACATTTGTTTTGTGACATGCTTGTCCCAATTACGCTGTTTATAAGAAAACGCTTTTTTTTGCAGTTACCCTTTAAGGAGCTCTGTGTCGCGCCGGCCTCAGTGCCGTGCGAGAATCCTGATTGGTCGATAGGGTCATCCGGTCACATCCACATGAACTCGCGCGGCAAATTCAAACAACCCACAGCGGTCACGTGAAATGTTACGTAACGCGTGGAATGAAAGTGAATAAAACATGACATGTGATGCGAATTACAGGTCGTCACACCGTCGCAAATGATTTCAGTTTATAAATCAATTCATTTGCCTTAAAGGAAAACCTTGAAGAATTTAGGCGCAGGCGGGATGTGAACCCACGACCCTTCAGTTGCGAGCCTATCCACGCTTTTTTTTTCTTTATTGGGTAAGATTGAATGTATTTACATAGTAAAAGGTGATGGGTGAGTCGGCGGCTCGCGACTACCCCATGAGGTGTAACAGTTCAGAATACATTCACAGAAACACACACTTGCATGGACAGTACAATTCAACAGTGCACCAAAGAATAGCAACAACGGAAAATAGTAACACAGCACCTGCATTCAGTGACTTGTTATCTGGTCATCTCGTTATTTTTAATCGGGACTTAAGAGTTTCCCAAAAGTCGCTCTCAGGGAACTCTATCTCCTTAACTAAGGAGGTGACATAGTTAATTCCTTGAATCAAATACCTCCACGCGGGTTGACCACCTTCTCTTACCAGCGTGTGATCCGTGCGAGAACTCCAAATTGCGTGTAATCCAATTAAGGTTAATATTTCAAGGCTGAGGCTATGCTGTTGCTTCCCGACATCAAGAAACTTCATGCTGTGCCATGTTGGATATAAAGAAATTCCGGCTTCCGCCCGCAGCTGGGCCCAGAATAATTCGGCATTTGTACAATACAAGAAGGTGTGCTGCAGCGTCTCAGCAAAGGGGCAAATAACACAGTTTGTTCCCCATGGGAGGAAAAACCCTTTCTTCTCTTCCCATGTTTTCACTGGTAACACTTCCATGTGAAACCTGACAAAAAAGTCTTTAATTCCCTGCCGGACAGGGTACCTCCTCAGCCGCTTGAAGACATCGGATCCGTCCGCTTCTGCAGTAAAGCCAGATCGGTAGAGGGGCGGCGGCATAACTAGGTCAATCGTGTCCCAGTACAAACGTTTCCTTTTCACTTTACTTAAGTATTCCTTTGAAAATCTATTTTCAAAATACTTCACCGCTTCTGCTATCTCTTTATAATATCGCAGAACGGGTGCCTTCTTTACTGCATCGTCACCTTCGTTGACGTCCAGCCACGAAGAGAGATAACGCCCTCCTAGCGAATGTAGTACTGCGGCGGATATCGGGGCTTCCTTGTCTCGGAAAAGCAAAAACCGATGCACTTTCAACTTAATGTCAAAATTAACTAGCCCTAGCCCGCCTTTGTGGGGGCTGATGAAAAGATTAGTACGGCGCGTTCGTTCGAAACAAGAATTCCACACGAAAGTCGCATATACTCTTTGAATTTTTTGCACTTCACTGTTATGACAAGGCACAACACGTGCCGAGTACCATGCACAAGAGAAGAAAACAGCATTACAAACATAACTTCGATTTAAGAGAGAAATATTTCTTCCTTGCCATTCCGTAGCTTTGGCTCTAACGGCCTGTAGCCTCGTGCCACCTTCGCCGCTGCCTAACTTTGTTCGGTCAAGGCTGACCCCTAAGTAATTTGACAACGAGACAGTCCATGGGACTCCCATGCATAAGTCGGGCGTGGACATCCATGGCCCCAGCCAAGTCCCTGACGATTTTTTCGTGTTCATTTCGGCCCCCGACACACTACAGAACTCTTCAATGTGCCCGAGTGCAAGTCTTAGTTCTGGCCGCGACGTACACACTACACTCACATCATCTGCGTAGGCTAAAAGCTTGACATGCGACGCCGCCAGGCCGGCCCCTCGTATATTCACGTCACTAAGAATTGCCCTACAGAGAGGCTCCAAGTACAAAGCGAACAGTGTTGGTGACATCGGACACCCCTGTCTGACCGATGAAAAGACTGGGATTGACGTGGTTTTACGACCGTTTACTAAGAGGCGCGTCCTTATATCCTTGTAGCATATCTTTACATACCCCAATAGTCGGTTCCCCACACCGCAGTGCTCTAGTAATGAAAATAAGAATGAGTGTGATACCTTGTCAAATGCCTTTTTTAAATCAACTTGCAGCACAGCTATCGGCATTTGCATTGCTTCTGCAGTTTCCGCGATCATACGCATTATATGGAGATTTGAGCCAATTGTCCGCCCTTTAAACCCGTACGTTTGGTGCTCCCCAACGACCGTTTGCAGGGCGCTCTCGAGGCGCTTGCTTAGTATCTTGGCGAGGATTTTGTAATCAACCGTTAGCAAACTTATTGGCCGATAGTCGTCGGCCGATCGAGTATTGTTGGTGCTTATTTTCTTTGGTATTAACACTGTTACCGACTGTCTCATGGAGGGTGGGAGAAGTTGTCTCTTCAAAATGTCTGCGTAGACCTCGCAAAGGATCGGCGCTATTTGCTCTGAACACGTTTTGTAGAATGCCGCTCCAAGCCCGTCCACACCTGGTGACTTACGAGGTGCTAATTCTTTAATTGCTTCGATTACTTCTTCAACTGTGATATCTTGATTTACCTGTTCTGACACTGATTTTTCTACTTGCGGCATCATTTTAAGGAACTTTTTTGATAGATGATCATTGGAATTTTGCTTCACTTTAAATAGCTCCTCGTAAAATTTGACGAGTTCTCGTTCGATCTCTTCTTGGCGAGTAACAAGAACTTCCCCAACTCTTAGGGCCGTGATTTTATTTTTTGTTGCTCGTTCACGTTCTTTCGTTTTAAACACTTTCGTAGGCTCTTCGTCTCGCTCTAGTGTTTGCATTCTACACCGAATCATTGCACCTCTGTATTCTTCCTCTAGCTTAGATAGTAGACTACACTTGCATTCTTTTATGTCGTCACCAAAACATCCCGGAGTCCGATTTTCAGCGTGAATAAGCGTTCTTAAAGTTTCTGTTAGAAGTTTCTTTTCCACTCTTTTTTTTCTCGCCTTTTCCTGCCCGACTGATATCAGCTTCATTTTAATCTCCTCTTTTAACAGTTCCCAATTCACGGCATTCATTGCTTGTTTCTCGGTTTCATTTTTGATAAACCCTTTCACTTCCTTGACCACCTCGTCATCGTCAAGCAGACTTTCGTTGAGTTTCCACGATTGCCAGCAAGGCTCCTGTCTCGTTAGTGCTCTCTTTCCGAACCGCACGGCGACCAATGCGTGGTCGGAAAAGGCCAGTGGTTCAACGTGATAAGCGGTAGCCACTTTTGCTATGTCACTCGACGCGTAAACCCGATCTAAACGCGAATGACAGTTTCCTTGCCAGTGCGTATAGCCGGGATCGGGGGCGTTTACCGCTCCAGTAACGTCTTGCAAGTCATGCACTGTAAGGAGTTTCCGAAGCACCGCCAAACTCGAGTCCTGCCTCAGGCCCTGCGAGCAATCTTTTGCGTTTAATATGCAATTGAAGTCGCCGCCCACAATCACCTTGGCCGGTGTGTCGATGTACTGCGCCAAGTTGTCGAAGTAGGCCTTTCTTTCTGCCGGATCATTCGGAGCGTGCACTGATACGACCCGCAGCACGTCGCCGTGGCACAGCAAGTCCACTGCGCATACTCTGCCGCTGCGATCAGTTTCCCATTCTGGAAACACCGAAATTTCCTTATTTTTGCGAACTAGAACTGCTGTGCCAGCGCTATGTGAGATAGCGTTGCGAGCCTACCACGCAACCGACTAGGCCGCTCAGACACTTTTTCTTTTTGTTTATTGCAGGCCACGCAGACGCGCTTGCACGTCTTGGGAAAGGGTGGGAGTTTATATGTGTAGCCATCACGTTCCACTCTTAAAGGGCCCCTGACAAGAAAAAAAAGTTTTTAAAACAGTCTGGTTGGGACACGCGTGTCAAAAAATGAATTTTAGCCTAAAAAAAGTTTTTAGAGCAATATTGACGGCGAGAGATTTAATTTGAAATTTTGCGCGAAAATTCCAGGTCATTCAGCTCGGCTTCTCATTGGTAACGATGGTCATTCAAATCAGCTTCTCATTGGCCAATATAATGAGTGACAGCTTAGATGTTGGTTATAAAATCTTCGTGATCTCTTGAAATCGCCTTTTGAATTACATACTTTAGGTTTAGGAAACAATCCACCGGAATGAACGTCGCAATTGTTTACAAACGTTTTACAAAATCGTTACTTCCGTTCGGATAAAACAACAAACCCAACAAACAAAAGCTTCGACATTTTGTTTTTTCTGTCATGGTTGCCGTCTTGCAACGCGTCTCGCGTCCTCGGGTGGTTTTATAGTTTTTATCGCGTTTATATGTGAAGACCTACTGGAAGAGGGCTTGTTGTATGTGTCGTCACCGCGGACGGTGACGACATGTCTGTGGTTCGTCTGTCTCCCAAGCGCATCCACACGAGGGAGACGACGAGCAGACGACAGCGAGGACGGACCGAACCTGGTCGCCACCCCGCAGTGCCGCGAAACTCCATAATCGCACCGTGGCACCGTTGTCAAGAGAGAAATCGACGTTCGCTACCGCGATAATGAGTCGTACGCCGCTGTTACGTACAGATCGAGACAGAACACCGTGATAGGCTTCGCGCGAAGCGCCACTAGCTTTACTAACCCAAAGCATGAGATTGACACAGGCATGGTCCTGCTCGAGAAGGGTTCCGCGTAGAAGCGACGAAGATCTGGGCTCGCGAAGGGGCGTTTGGAGAAGCCTTCACGCACTCCGCGCTCGTGCACAACACTCAAGTTCACCACAGCCACAAGAGAGGTCTTGCTCGGTGAAATCCTGATTGGACGTGCAAGAATCATCGCGGCGTGCTAGACGAGTTTTGACGGAAGCTTCTTGACGCGGACCCGAAGGAGTACAGGAACCTGCGTCGCGTCAGCCAGACAAAGTTTCTGCAGTTCCTTTCACACGTGGAACAAAGAAACGCCCGGCAAAATGAACCAGCGAACGTACAAAACACAACGATGCGCCACTTTTGCTTCCATCGCCCAGAAACAAAAACAAGAAAACGATGTATCGTTGCCAGACTAAACGCATTTGCAGTGAATCTCGCGCCAAAAATCCGCGAGTGAAAAAGGCGCTGACTTTATCAGTCTGCGCGTCTGCGGACGAGGCGCGGATTGCAGGAATCGGTGACGTGCCGGTCACTTGGTACACGGTCTGCGGACGAAAATCGCGATTAGGTCCGTCGTGTGAATCGGCTGTACGACGCGGTACGACGTGCGACAGGCAGACACAGGAAGTAGCAATCGTACGGGGCGCAGCCAAGCCAGCCAAGCAGCCAAGCCGATCCACTACGAAGAGGCGGAGAGTACCTCTCCTCCACGCGCCCGAAATGCCGAGAGAGAAAAAGTGGAAAGGAGGTGACTGCCGACTAAATTGCGTCTAAACCAGTCAATATTGCCTCTAAAAATTTTTTTCTTTCGCGTAAAATTTATTTTTTGACACGCATGTCCCAACCAGACTATTTTGAAAAACTTTTTTTCTCTTTCAGGGGCCCTTTAAGGGCGAAGCTTAAGCATTCTCCTGTAATTTTTATTTTCTTTTTACCATCTCTCGGACACTTCCTCATCTTTTGAAGTCGAGGGTTGTAATAGTTGCCAATAAAAATCCTTAATGTTCAATAAATGCGGGTAAAATTGCAGATAAATAGAAAAAGAAAAGGAACGCCGTTCCTCCTGTCATTCCTTTCTAAAGCGTAAGGAGTTCTCTTTCCAGCTCCACCGATGCAAAATGGAACGCGGCGTTCCTCAGTTCCTTCGTTAGGAGAGAAGGGTACACTTACCACCCCAACTCGGCTTCCGTTTCGTGGGTTTATTAAATGAAATACAGAATTTTATTCCGCGTTTTACAAACAATACGCGCACTTTTCAGACTAAAATGGCGCTCAAGTTCGTCAGCTATTTCTGCACATCGTGATTTTGTGTACCCTCGAGATGCGACCACGTGCCTTTGCTTCCCCCGACCTTAACCATAGCCTCCTCTATACTCACAAAACCTGGCAGATAGCCACGAGAAGCGGCCGCCGAAACTAAAAATGATGAAAATGTTGAGCGGCAGACAACAGATGAGAGAAGAGCCTAAGCTCACTCTATACCTTAGCAGAGCCATGTGACGGGCGCCCTGCTGCGGCAAGACGCCGAAACCCATTTCTACCGAGCGATGGAATGTCCACTCACGCTCCTCGCGTTCCTCGCGCCAACACTTCTTTCCTCGTCGGGTTTGAAAACTATGTTTCGGGCTCCCGCCGCTGCAAAAGCTGTGCGTTGACGTCCAGGTTCCCCGAGAAATGCTCTCTGCTACCAGATCCTCACTTCAAATCTGCGACCGGGCACTCTATGGCTCCGTCGTCTAACTGCCCGGCTTTGTGAGTATAAAGGAGGTTATGCCTCATCTAATGACGGCGCGCGCCTGGCTGCCTTGTAACCAAACATTCAATGCGCGTTCTCATACACTGCCCCTTTGGTTGCTCTGCCTCTCTTTTCGCTCCGATACGAACAAAGAACTTCGGAACACTTGTCCGCCGTATATCTTGCAAATAAGCACGCAGATCCATACAAGCGATTATATTGTATACACCCTTTCTACACGGCCATCGCCATCTAGATTGGCATTAGAAGCTCTTCCCGATTACACAGTTATGTCACCAAATATGTGACATAACTGTCAGCTATTAGGGCAAACGGGTCACTCCTTTGGCAAACGGGTCAGTTGTCTGGGCAAATGGGCACTCGTTTGGGCAAAGTTGTCGCACGTTTGCTCAAACCGGTGACCACGTTGCATAGACGGGTGACCGGTGACCGGTGTCCGGCAGGCTGTACCGGTTTAATCAAACGGCTCTCCGGAGCCCGTTTAATACTGAACGTACAGATTGGGGCATGGGCACGCCAGTTTCAGCAGTGGCAGCCTGTTTCGGGAAAGCCAGGGAGCGCCGGCTCATCGATTTACAATCGTTCGCGTAATGCAAGTAATTATATTTATATTTTGATTGCGCTGATGTTCGCTTATACTGCAATAACAATAAACTTTTTTTTACGTAAACATACGACGTTGCCGAGCCGATATTTTTGACAGAACTTTAAAACTTTGGCGTTCTTTGTTGCCTCAATTTACTTATTCAGCTCGAATCTCTCTCGCAGAGGCTCCGTTTCGCCTCAATTCAAGACTCAGCGAAGGTAACGCGCGAACACGTGGCTGCACGAACATCGATCATTGCGAGAGTGGGCCCGCTGTTGCAGCAGTCAAATTACGAGCTCGCGCTGGGTGCTTTTTTCGCTTGGGTGCAAGCCGAGCTTCTGGCCGGCGCGCGCCATTTTCAGCGTTCAAGCCGTGCTGAAAAAATTCGCCTGCTTTCCGAGGCTGCAAACGCGGCGCGATCAGCGTTCTGTGGCAATTCGAAGAGAGGAGGAAAGCGCGTGTACAGCGGTTGGTGCAGCCTCTCCGCTATACTTCGTTTCAGCTTGGGTGCAGACGCAGCCCATGCTACAAGCACGAGCGTGTGGCCCTGAACAGTGCCTGTACTGCACGAGCGCGCGGCCTGGAAGGACGCAGCCGATGCTACGAGCTGCGCGTAGCATCGGCTGCGTCTGGACCCAAGCTGAAACGAAATATAGCATTGACTGCAATAAAAAAAAAAAGAAACTAACCGCGAGTTTTTTTTTTTAGATGCGGAGCATCTCTTGCTCGGGTCTATGTCCCGCGGCGTTGGCGTCGGCGTCGCAGTCCGCACTCACGTGACTACGCACGCGCAACTCTCCTCCTTCCCTCTCTCCAACAGCTGGGCGTTACTCTCTCCGCTCTCTCTCTACCAGCTGCGTGCACTGCGCGTGCGTTCGCTTCTCCTCACACCGCGCGCGCACGCGCAACTCTCCTCCTCTAGTCTCCTCTCCTTCAAGTGTGAAAGTAACGCTAGAGCAGTCGGTGGCGCCATCTCTCGACGTCAGCACGCAACTGACTCTTTCCTCGGAACCAACACGATGCTCCGCATCACCCCATGGTTCCCCCTCGGGAAGATGGTGTAATTTTTCTTTCTTTTTTTATAGGAGGGTGGGGGGGGGGGGGGGGGTGTCCCGGTGTCCTGCGCCGTGGTCTCGCCCCCTCCCTTCTCTCTGGTCAGCTCTGTCATGTGACCCGGGAGAGGAGGGCACGCTACACGCTGATAAGCAAAGCCTCCGACATCCGGCCAAGGGCGCGTCGGCAGCCGCTTTTGTTTTTAGATGCAGAGCATCTCTTGCTCGGGTCTATGTCCCGCGGCCTTGTAGTCCGCACTCACACTACGCACGCGCAACTCTCCTCCTTCCCTCTCTCCAACAGCTGCGCGTTACTCTCTCCCGCTCTCTCTCTCTACCAGCTGCGTGCACTGCGCGTGCGTTCGCTTCTACTCACACCACGCGCGCACGCGCAACTCTCCTCCTCTAGTCTCCTCTCCTTCAAGTGTGAAAAAAAATAAACGGCGAGCGGCGAGCGTTCCAAGTTTCTCTGCCGCGAGCCGCGCGACGAAGGCTCGCGTAGGGGGTAACGCTAGGGCAGTCGGTGGCGCCATCTCTCGACGTCAGCACGCAACTGACTCTTTCCTCGGAACCAACACGATGCTCCGGATCACCCCATGGTTTCCCCTCGGGAAGAGATGGTGTAATTTTTTGTCTGCTTGTTGTCCTGTGCAGTTCGAAATTCGTTCGTCCCACCTGCTTCGATCTGCCGCCTTTCCCTGCGGTCTTATTAGGATGTCTCTCGACAACCTATTGGATGTGCACCAAAGCTATCAGTGTTCGAAAAGTCCTACGCGTATATCGGCCTCAAGCGTTTCTTCTTCAAAGTCAGGAATTCTTGCGGTTTGGTTGGGTTCGGCAAATGACAGCTTGTGCGCCGCATCGTGTTGAAACTTTAAAGGGGCGATGTAACAATTTTTGTACTTTGCGCAAATACCACTTAGAACGGATCCCTGACGTTAATGACCTATGAAACACGCGTTCGTTTTTCACCCCACGCAATAGAAGGCCCAGAAAAAAATTAAAGAAAAACGAGCATCGTTCACCCCCTCAACTCGCAGCCAGAACAAGCGGCCATGTGATCTGGAGCCGATTATATGCCGCCAATGTTGATCATAGCCACGCGCTGGGGTTGGCAAGGCACAGGACACGCGCTGAGTTCCAGACATTGTTATGGCTCGGCTATTGTCGCCGTTGCACGCGACTGGACACGGGCCCCTACCACGAATGCTTCTCGAGCTAGTAATTATCACGAGCCCAAATCGAGTGTTCACGCAATGCTCGGGTCCAATCTATGAACCGCATTCAAATATCGTCACTTGGGTGTACTGCGATCCCCACGTTACGTCATCAAATTTTGCAAAGGAGAGATTGAATGAAAATGATCGCTTTTGTCCCTGAAATTACACCGCAACAAAGGAGTTCCTTGGCCAGTGGCGTTGCGTGCAGTATCCTTGAGTCCCACCAGTGCCAATAAGCTCGTGTAATGTGGAAAAACGTTCCAATTGAATATCGTTGCACCGCTCCTTTAAGGAGCCTTCCTTCTCATTTTTGTGTTTGTGTGGTTGTCCTGCTTTGACCATGCCGACATATATGTTGGATTACTTCTTTCAAGTCCGCTATTATTATGGTAAGTGCACTGCAACCTACTTGTTGGCAACGATTGACCGTTCTTCTACGCGTACTCTTCCAGATTATCTGTAGAATTATGCAGCGTCTAATCTCGCGGCAGCCGGGAGAATAATTTCCCCCAAAGTCTGCCATTATAGTCTGAAATTACCTCGGCTTTATAAAATCTTAGAGTGCCTCTTTACATTTCACAGATCGCTTGCACGTTTGTACTTGTCTACGCATAAGTTGTAATAAACTTCTCGGCGAATTGAAATCGATCTTTGTGTCGTTTTCCTGCCCATATGCAGCACCTGCGCGAGCACGATTTTTTCCACGTGTTTCATCCATGTTAGAAATAGGTCTACGAGTTTCCGGACGTCATTAAATCAGTTTAAGATAACCAACCTTCCAGACGATACCCATTTAGGGCTAGCAAATAATTTGCCTATCCGAATGGTGCTTTCAAATCTGTGGTCACGTGCCTGGTCGAACGGGCACCCGTATCAAAGGGTATCGTTTCAAACGGGTGCCGTTTCAAACGGGTACCGTTTCAAACGGGTACCCGTATCCCATAATCACGTTTGATCTAAACGGATCGACAGGTTTGGCACCCATTTGATTCAGACGGGTCAAACAGTTTTCCACCCGTTTGAATTTCAAATCGTTTTTAATGCGAATATTAATGCGAATAGCATTCTTTGGATACTTCACGCACTTTTCGTCTATGTATCTATCTATCTATCTATCTATCTATCTATCTGGCTATCTAACCTCTTACGCCGCGGGTCGATAAATAAATAAAAAAATCAGCAGAACCCATCCTTTGGGAATGATTATCTACGTTAATGCGAATAGCATCAAACGGTGCGGAGTTATGCGCGTTCGTCAGGTGGCCGGCACACTCTAGATACGCCAGCCCACTCTTGAGGCGATTCTAAATTTGTTGACACTTTCACAGCCCTGCGCACGATCTCCGCAGCCCAGCACGTGCGTTTGTGTCACTTAGGAAGGCGAGCAAAGCACGCGCCATATGCACAAACACTCAAAATGGTACCGACCAGACTTTCTGGCGTCTCAGCTAGTCTCAACCAACGGTACTCTAAACGGTTGTTTATATCTTTACCATAGGACGCGCTTTACAGCGCTGTCACAGCTACCGGTGCGCGCGCGTTCCATGCACGAGGGCTCATTCCGCTCGTGTTAAGCCTCACGAGAGCGGAATGAGCCCTCGGTGCTGGAATAGGTCTTACCATGGAACGCGCGCGATGGTAAAGATATAAACAAGCTTTTAGAGTGCTTTGAATGACTGCCTTCATAGCTCTGTGGTTAGCGCGTCTGCCTGCTGATCAAAGGGTCAACGGTTCGAATCCCGCCGGCGCCGGTCTTTTTTATTTATTTATCGACCCGCGGCGTAAGAGGTTAGATAGCCAGATAGATAGATAGATAGATACATAGACGAAAAGTGCGTGAAGTATCCAAAGAATGCTATTCGCATTAAAAGACCGGCGCCGGCGGGATTCGAACCGTTGACCCTTTGATCAGCAGGCAGACGCGCTAACCACAGAGCTATGAAGGCAGTCATTCAACGCACTCTAAACACCTGTTTATATCTTTACCATCGCGCGCGTTCCATGCACGAGGGCTCATTCCGCTCTCGTGAGGCTTAGCACGGCCCCTAGCATCACCCTCTCCCGCGCTCGGGAGAGGGTGATGTAGCGGCCGTGCTCACCCTCACGAGAGCGGAATGAGCCCTCGTGCATGGAACGCGCGCGTCACTCGGTAGCTGTGACAGCGCTGTAAAGCGCGTCCTATGGTAAAGATATAAACAACCGTTTAGAGTACCGTTGGTTGAGACTAGCTGAGACGCCAGAAAGTCTGGTCGGTACCATTTTGAGTGTTTAGCGTATGGCGCGTGCTTTGCTCGCCTTCCTAAGTGACACAAACGCACGTGCTGGGCTGCGGAGATCGTGCGCAGGGCTGTGAAAGTGTCAACAAATTTAGAATCGCCTCAAGAGTGGGCTGGCGTATCTAGAGTGTGCCGGCCACCTGACGAACGCGCATAACTCCGCACCGTTTGATGCTATTCGCATTAACGTAGATAATCATTCCCAAAGGATGGGTTCTGCTGATCTTTTCAGTAGGGTAGTGTGAAGTAAACTTCACTTATTGACATAAACACGATAAAACGCACACGAAAATTGAAACGTTTATTCTGAATCTGAGAAAAGACAACTTTTATGTCTGGGCTCGGCTGATGAGGTGGGCTTCGCGGACCCCCATTTGAGAACCACTGCTCTATATCACCAGTGGCTCGCAGTTCTGTCGAAGCCACCGGCGGGAAAGAAAGGAAAGCCCATTTTTTATTAATTTTAAGAGACGGGTTGATCTTCGAGGGGGACAGAAGCAATGTTGGGACACACGAAGGCCTAGTGAAAAAAACCATTTGAGTTTCAAACGGGTCGACCCGCTTGAATCAAACGGGTGGCAAACCGGTCGACCCGTTCGGATCAAACGTGATTATGGGATACGGGTAGCCGTTTGATACGGTAGCCGTTTGATACGGTAGCCGTTTGATACGGTAGCCGTTTGATACGGTAGCCGTTTGATACGGTAGCCGTTTGATACGGGTGCTCGTTTGATACGGGTGACCGGTCGACCTGACACGTGACCACACATTTGAACGCGCCATTCGGAAAGGCAAATTATTCGCTAGCCCTAAATGGGTATCGTCTGGAAGGTTGGTTACCTTAAACTTATTTAAGACCTCCCGAAACTCATAAACCTATTTATAACATGCAGGAAACACGTAAAAAAATGTGCTCCCGAAGGTGCTTGAAAATGGGCAGGAAAACAGACACAAAATATTGTTTTCGATTCTCCTAGAAGTTTATTACAACCTATTCCGTAAACAAGTACAAACGTGCAAGCGGTCTGTGAAATGTGAAGAGGCACTCTTTTATACAACTGAAAAGATTGCAAAGCAAAAAAGAACCGAGGTAATTCTAGACTATAATGGTAGACTTTCGGCAAAATTATTCTCCCGGCTGCCGCGAGAATTGACGCTGCATAATTCTATAAATAATCTGGAAGAGTACGCGTAGAAGAACGGTCAATCGTTGTAAACAAGTAGGTTGCAGTGCACTTACCATAATTATAGCGGACTTGAAAGATGTAATCCGATATATATGTCAACACGGTCAAAGCAGGACAACCACACAAACACCAAAACGAGAAGGAAGGCTCCTTGAAGTTTCAACACGATGCGGCGCACAAGCTGTCATTTGCCGAACCCCACCAAACCGGAAGAATTCCTGACTTCTTTGAAGAATCGCTTGATGCCGATATACGCGTAGGACTTTTCGAACACTGATAGCTTTGGTGCACATCCAATACGTTGTCGAGAGACATCCTAATAAGACCGCAGGGAAAGGCGACAGACCGAAGCAGGTAGGACGAGCCAAGCTCGAACTGCAACGGACAACAAGCAGACAAAGAAAAAAGCGGCTGCTAGGCGCGCCCTTCCGGATCTCAATTCTTATCAGCGTGTAGCTTGCGCGCTGCTGCGGGTCACGTGACAGAGGTGACAAGAGAGGAGGGACGGGGCGAGGTCAAGGCGAAGGACACCGGGACGCGTACCCCCCACCCTTCTATAAAAAAAAATCAGAAAAAAAATTTGCGGTTAGTTTTTTTTTTTTTTTATTGCAGTCAATGTTAGGGGAGAGGGTGCACCAACCGCTGTACACGCGCTTTCCTCTTCTCTTCGATTTTGCCACAGAAAGCTGACCGCGCCGCGTTTGCAGCCTCGGAAAGCAGGCGAATTTCTTCAGTACGCTTGAACTTGAACGCTGGAAATGGCGCGCGCCGGCCTGAAGCTCGGCTTGCGCCCGAGCGAAAAAAGCACCCAGCGCGAGCTCGTAATTTGACTGCTGCAACAGCGGGCATGCTCTCGCATTGCTCGATGTTCGTGCAGCCACGTGTTCGCGCGTTACCATTCGCTGAGTCTTGAATTGAGGCGAAACGGAGTCTAGAAGTATATTCTTTCACGCGGTCGCGTCCTCTGCGAGAGAGATTCGAGCTGAATAAGTAAATTGAGGCAACAAAGAAAGCCAAAGTTTTGAAGTTCTGTCAAAAATATCGGCTCGGCAACGTTGCATGTTTATGTAAAAAAATGTTTATTGTTGTTGCAGTATAAGCGAACATCAGCGCAATCAAAATATAAATATAATTACTGGCATTACGCGGACGATTTGAAATCGATGAACAGGCGCTCCCGGCCTTCCTGAAACATAGGCTGCCACGGCTGAAACAGGCGTATCCATGCCGCCGATCTGTACGTTCAGTATCAAACGGGCTCCGGACAACCGTTTGATTAAATCGGTACAGTTTGACGGTCACCGGTCACCCGCTTGTGCAACATGGTTACCGGTTTGAGCAAACGTGCGTCAACTTTGCCCAAACGAGTGGCCCATTTGCCCAGACGAGTGACCCGTTTGCCAAACGAGTGACCTGTTTGCCCAAATAGGTGACCGTTATGGCTCATACGGGGGACCCCTTTGAGCCATACGAGCGACCCCTTTGACAAACTGGTGACCGGTATGGCTAAACTGTTACCGGTATGAACCCGTTTACTTTCATATAGGTGCCAAATGGTTTTTTTCAGTAGGGGAGGGTCCAGGGAATTGGGGATTTCCCAATTACCCTTTTTTTGTAACAGCCTTCGCCCTTATGGCTTTGGTAAGAGTTGTCACGTGCTTCGTCTTCGTCGCTCTGATTGATACGAAAAGGCCGTAGCCTTCACTTATTGCCAGGTTACGGCGAAATGAATTATAGCTGAAGCTGCTGAAGTCAAGCATTTATATAACAAAAGTACAAGATAACCTGTCTAATCGAGCATACATGCAGCCCCGATCAGTTCATGCCTGCAACTGCAAAGCCGTACACATGGGGACTGAGCGCCGAAGGTATCGGCAAGAACACCTCATTCAGTTCTACCTGTTCAAAACCGGCATTTTGCAAGATGAGTCCAGTCCTCCTAGTCACGTGACATCCGCAGAATGTGAAAGTCCACAGCGGGTTGAGAAGCCTCTGCTCGACCAAGCCCCAGCTGCCTTCTGGATGGGCCACATGCTCGACGAACACCAACCTGCCGCCCTAGGAAGAGTAAAATTCTTGCCTTTATGCAAGTACGTACACGCTAAAATATTAAAAAAGGGCTGCTCCAAAGATTTGCACGCATAGCTACATCATTCCAGAACCCTTCTTTCGAGTAATGCACGAGTTTGAATTGTAAACTGGAGTGCTGGTGAACGAAACATTTTCCATCTTTAAGGAAGTATAAAGGGTATGGAAAAGAAAGCTATGGTTAAGTCAGACGAACCTTTCTAAAGGGCAAGAAGAGTGGCTGTTTGGGCTATTTGGTAGGTCATTTTATAAAACTTGTGCGTGCGCAGAAAACACGAAGACAAAGGGAGGACACAAATGAGGCGCATCGGTGTGGCTCGTTTGTGTCCAGGGTAGCTAAACTCGTGGAGCAAAACATTCTTCGCTTTTTGACGTAGCGGGGGAGTGACCAAAAGAACGCCGCAAAGTTTCCTCCTCCCTGCGCGCGCTCAACCTCGCAACTTTTGACGAAAAATCCCCCGCGATCCCTAGGCGGTGCACGAGAGCACGAGACAGCGCGGGGGGGCGAGCGTTTACGCCGCTCGCTGTACGTTGTCTTTGAGCTCTCTAGCGCCGACAATCCCGTCATGCCTTGCCCAGGCGAGGAGCGAGAGCAGACGACGGGAGTTCGTCTGCTACGAGGCGGCATTCGCACAGCGGAGCTGAAAGAAAAAGTTGGCATTCTGCTCGAAATCGCGTCCCGCGGGCCACAAACTCAAACGCGAGCTTGAATTGTAAGTGTCTGATATTCCACGAAGGGAGGAATCGACGACCCGTGTTTTATTTGCAAATTTTGGGTCGCTTTGTTGCCGTACAGACGCTGAAACCTATCAGTGTGTAATGAAAGGCCCAGGACAAACACAGAGGCCGCGAGATCACGCATCATCTGTGTGCAGGTGAAAAGTGGAACATTTTTTCGACAAAGCTCCCACAGCAGAAACCTGTGACGCATTCACTCAGCGTCCGGGAAGACTAAACATGGAGACGTTGCCCGAGGCTCAAGCACAGTCATATTGAACGGCAGCTATCTTGCCCCGTCGTATTTTGTTTGAGAAAGCTCTCGTTCTTAATGCCCTCACCAGGGAAATAAAAAAAGTCTTACGAAACGTATTGCTAGATGTTCCAAAGAACTAGATTTAAGCAGTATCCTTTCAGTGGTTCACTCATAATACTATGCTTAAAACGAAGCAAGCTTTTGCGCGTACAGTGCCATAAATTTTCTCAAGTGTATGCTGTTTTGTAGTCAGCTGGCTTCGGAAACTTACGCCGTCTGTAGATATCTCTGCCAGCCGAGTTCCTTAATTGGAAATCATCGCAAATATAAGTGACACGTTGCAGCAACCAACGTTTATAGATAAACGATGGCAGCGACTGCGCTCCCGCATTTCCACCCATCAGGTCGAACAAAAAGGCGCTAGTTTCGGTTTGAGGTCGGTACTTTTCTACAACATCTATGGCGACCGCATCAGTCTGCACTAGGTGCATTCGGCAAGTTCGTCCGGGGCCTGTTCTCCGTGCAGCACTCCGCGGGTGCAATGCATTAGAACTCTCACAGTGCAAGTCTGGATCGCGGATTGGGAGACTTTCACTGGCCTCCCCGGCGGCCATTGCTTGACAACAGGCAATACACCGCGTCCTGTCTAGTTCTCCCTTCGTTTTCGTCCTTGTTGTTTTGGCGTATTACACCATGAGGCAATACACGAAAGTCTAAGGGAGAAACACGCAAAAATAGGAAGCTTGTACGCGGTGCTCGAGGGCGAGTATTTTATGACGTGCTGCGATGATTATATCGGGTGCTTGGAGATCAACTAGACATTCGTCAAACGCTCGAACATTGATTATAAAAACAAAAATGGGCCGGAGCACCACCGACTTTACTGACGTCGCTTGCTTCGGTTGCTAAATAAACGGCACGTTCAGCGACTGAACGGCACGCTCCGAGTTCCAGTTTGTCACGGGAGCCCTCACAGCAGTTCAAAGAAAAAGCTTTCACCATGAAGTACTATGTACAAGCGGTTAAAACGATGCGAATGTGCCCAGTAAAGGCCTTCCAACTTATCGTTTGCTGAGCTCTGATGACTTCGAGATCACGGATGACACCACAATAACTCTCGGTAGCCCTTGTCTCATTAAACACATCACAGCTAAAGCCCAACAAAGTCGCCCTCGACCCTCAACCACACAACGTTTATTTAAACAAGATTGGTATTCTAACGCGTTTAATATTCTTGCCCACAATATTAACTGTTATTTGCGGAAACACGATAGAAGTTTCATGATCGAGAACAACCTACTAACGTAATAAAATTGAGTTTTCCCGTTTCTCCTATAGCATGCATTAGATCATGTCAAGCGATGACTGCCGGTGGTGCCGCTCGACCCCAGCAATACAGGCCTCTACCCGCGATCCAGCCTAATAAGAGATCAGTGGTGCCAGTGCTATTAGACATAAATCGTGTATTTGCATCGGTACACCCATACCTGCCGAATGTTGGGACGAGGCGCAAAACCGTACATCCGGCCAATATTGAAGCCGGTTTTCGGCCGAAGTTGCCTCGACACTCGCCAAAGAGGCAACGTGTTGTTTCGGCGACTCGTTTGTGTAATTTAATTTTTCAGTCATTTTATTGGGTCCCGGGCCACTGTGTACACCCCAAAAAAGGAATGTACTGTGGTAATTACACCTTGACGAGAAGGAGGCACGTAGCCAGGATTTTGTTTTAGGGGGGGGGGGGGAGCGCCCATGACAAAGTGCTCTATGAGGGGGAGGGGGAGAGGCGGCCCCAGCAAAATGGAAGATTTCGGGGGGGGGGCCTATGCCCCCCCCCCCTGGCAGCGTGTCTGACGAGAAGGGGTATTGTAGTTTTACATCTTTATAAAAAGGTGTAGTGCATTGTCACACGTTTTAAGAAACGTGTTTAAAAAATCACACATTTTTAAAGGTGTGAGGTTTACATTTTTTTATAAGGTCTATTGCTACACTTATTAGGGGGTTAGTTATTGGATACCCCACTTACATGTATAAAGGTGTGAAAATGTTTAATTTGTATATACATCTAACGGAAGAAAATCTCTTTCATGCGATTACATCGCGTGCCGATGAAACGATCTGTCGATGACACGTCGTTCGATGAACTGATTTGACCGCCAATGAGTGACGACTGCCAGTAAAATTTCGGGGAAATAATTCTGCCGGCTGCCGGGAGACTCGAACCTACCCAAGAATTATCCCGGTTCTTGTTTATTTTCCAACATTCTGAATTGTATACCAGTTTATTAGTACCTCTTCGGATATTGCAGAAAACAAAAAAACGATGGCAGCCGCAAAAACTTTGACAGCCCGGCTCACAGTCATGTGGGAGACTGACAGGTGTTCGTCAGTCGCCACCATGCCTTGAAAGCTGCCGGTTTCGAAGAACCGGAGCGCGCAAAGAACTTGTGGTTCCACGGTCATGGTAGACGCGATTGTCCGCCGCCTCGAAGTCCGGGCGCCGAACGAAGCTCGTCGCAGAGTCAACGCACAACGGCTTTCGATAGCCGGTACTGTCGCCGAAAGTCGTCGTCGGGGAGTTGAAAGGCGTCCCCGGTGGTCTCAGTAGCGACGCCGACGGTGGCGGAAGATAAGCTCGGCCGCAGCGTACGGCACCGCCATGTTGACAAAGTTGAACTTCGCCTCGATCCGAAGCGAAGATCTCGAGCTCAAACCACGGCTCTCGCAAAGTTCGGACACGTCACTTTGACGTCAGCGACAACTTCGACAAACGAGGTTTCTTTTTACACAAACTTCGGAGGGATTTTGAGCGTCAGCAGGTCGCCTAGGGACAATCTGTAAAGCATTAATTTTAGCTTGGCGTAGGGATGTAGGGACAAATGGGCGCTACGTCATCGGCGAAGCCGTTCAATCAGCGGGCTCCTCGCGCCCCTCACGCGCCGCACGCGCGCCCCGATGAACTTTGCTACATCCTCCCTCTCTCAAAGAAATGAGCATTCGAATGATTGACACCTCGCTCGGCGCGACGTCAGCGTCGCGAGAGTCCAATTAGCGCGTTCCGCAAACTTCGGGCACAAAGTTGTGCTTGACGAGTTTAGCGACCCAGTCCTCCTTTCCTCCTCGGGGGATAGGTGGCCGAGTGGGCTAGCGCACACCAGCTCGGAGATACGTGGAGCAAAAGCTCGTGCTGCAGAACCCAGGGATCTTGGGTTCAATCCCCACCCCTGCCCGTTTCGATCTGGATGAGCATCGTACCGGCGTGCGGTCGTGTATCACTACTGCGTGGTGCACGTTAAAGACCCCAGGCTAGCAGTCGTACTGCACTGGCTAAATTGCTTATCTACAGTGGGTAACAATGTCGCCATGTTCTCGCAGACTAACCTCTTGCTGTACAAAGAACTAACAACTAATTTGAATTTTAACTTTGATTTTGCCCTTCGTTCTCGTCGTTGCTGCACAGGCTTAAGTTCTATGTTCTGGAGGTCGTTCGCTGTTCAAAAATGGCTTTTGCGAAGGATACATCAGAACAAAGATTCTGTCGTATTGTTCATACGAAACCTGTGTGCGGTCATGTACAAAACACACCTGCGTATAAAGAAAACATGCTTCGAACACACTTGAGGTGCGTCTGCGGAAAATACTTGTCATTCATTAGGCCTGCAGCGAACTCCGCGTCCTTTGCATTAGGCGCGCGTGTGACTGCTGCTTTAAGTCCCAATAAACCTGCTCATATTTTACGTCGTTGTCATTGTTGCTATAGTGCGTAGCGAGCTTGGACACTTTTCAAGTACGGTTTCTCGGTCAGCGAGAGTCAATTTATCGGGGATTGCAGTGTCAGTAATCTTAAACCCAATTTAACGTCGGATTGCAAAATAAGACATCTGCACTTCGACGATTCTTAACATGTAGCTGATGAACAGGTTCCCGGGGTGTAAAAGAATAGAAGCTCAATGCAGAAATTGCCCGCAAGCCTCGGAAGTGTCTCCCCAAGAAGCAAGGTCAAAGAGCCAAGCACCGAAGAAAACAGCCTGACACCAAAGAAATCTGAGGTTTAGACGAAAAATGGGAAACTAAGCACGAATTAAAATAAACGTAAAATGTCCGCAATTGAGGCAACACAAACTTTTGAGAGATCTGCTTCTGCAGCTACTGCAAGCATGTACAGTCGACGGCAAAGAATAATAAAATAAAAGTTTTTAAGGCGCATATCGTCGCCGTCTTTCAGTCGAGACTTCTTAGCGCCTTGGCGATCGTAAAAAGGGACATTTTAAATACGAAAAAATAAAATGCGGCTTACGTCGATTATTAAAAGTTTATTATCTCTGTGGTTCCCACCGCACCGTTTTCTTACTTACGAACCTCACGCAGGCTTAGGTAGAGATACAACCTCAAGTCACCGCAGATCCATGCTTTCGTAAGTTGCGGTCGAATCTGGACGTAAGCGTACGTGTAATCTGTGTAAACTAATAGAGGGTTTTCCTAGAACGTTTTCCCAGTTCCGCTACGCTCTCCAGAACGAAGACTCCTCTACTGCGCATCCGCGGCGCTGACCTTTCCTGCAGAGACTCGGATTTCCTATAGCGGGTGGCGGAGAACGTTGCGGGACAGAGCAAACGATCTAGCAAAACTCCATAATGTTATTGGATCCTGGTAATTAGCGCTAATCTCCCCTATGGTCGCTATATTGGTTCATGGAATGAAAAACCGTTTCTTGTTGACCTCTCCATTCATTGTGAGCCGATCTAAATTTGCTAGTGTCGGGTAGCTTTATAAAGACGTTTCTTGAATACCAACATTTTGTAGTCCACACACAATAAAAGCAATCGCTCATCTTCGCACCACCACCACATGCAGAGTCGGTGCATGTGCAGTACTGAAAAAGTAATTCACCTGTATTGAAATACGCAAGAACAACTATACCATTCTGAGATGTCCGTATTAATAATAATGTTGTGACTATGTGCATGCTTCTGGCATGTCAAACTTCCAGTATGCATACTCGTAATTCATTAAAACTCTATCCCTCTTCCTATCATAATAGAGAGTACAGAATATAACATACAACCTCGTCATCGTCCAGAAGAAGAAAGAAAAAATGCCAAGAGACGCAAAGACGTAGAGGATAGCACTTCATACTTTTAAACTCTTTAACTAAACAACTCATTTCTTTTTAGACAAAGTTTGCAAAAAATGGACGCCGACAGCTTCAAAGTTAGTTTTTCATCCTGTGGTTTCAGAGCCTCCCTATTTTTCTTTTTGATTGTTTTTTAAATATAAAATTATACTTCGGTCTCACTAGACCCTTTTTATATATGTTTGATTTGGTTTAAACCTTTCATTTCGTTTGGTGGTGCAGGTTGAGAGACAATCGTTTTTTTATCAATTTTCGCTATCAATTTGAAATTGTCATTGTCTCAGCTGGAGATCTGAAATTTAGCCCGTGCAGTACAACCGCTAGCCTGGGGTCTTTAACGTCCATTCCCGAGTAGTGATGCACAACGGCATGTCGTACAATGCTCATCCAGATCGAAACATCGGCTACCGATTCCATAAGAGATCTATAGGAGATGAAGCATTATTGATAAGTGGATTGCATCCACAGCGCCAAAGACGCTTATAGTGACGAGGAACGCTTTCAATGCGATGATGCTTCATAGCAATCTTGGTGCGACTTGCCCAGAACGAAACTTGCGAAGATTTGAATGGAACGAAATGACGATTTCCTCGGAAAGTAGCGATGATGCTATTTTCCCAGGATTCAGTGATTTTAGCGTGAAGCAGACTTTACGGTGCACGACAATATGGTCACGCACCCACATAGACTATATTGCCGTTTTAGATCTTTGGCTTGAACTCATATTTAGAAGCGTGAGCCTGGCTAAATCGCACCAAGCTTCAAGGAAATTCCGACGAAAAGCGCCGTGTTTGTATTGGTGGCCTTCCCTGGGCGCTTTCCTTCTACGAAAATAACACCCAAAGTTTTTCGCAGAAGTGTTAAATACTCCCAGTGAGCTTTTTTAGCACGTATGGCGAGAAAGGTGGGCCGGGTTTTGCTTTCGCATATCTGTCGTTCAGTTACACCGACCCAGCCCTGCCGCTGCGAAGTGAAGAAAATTTAACACCCGCAACCCTGGCCAATAGCTCATCTTCCAATGTCTGAAAAATGCGGTCGTATACGCGCAAACTGGCATCTCCACCAGTGGCCTAGCCAGTAATTGTGCTTTGGGGGGAGGGAGTGGGGAGTAAACATCTATGTGTCAACAGGATCGGCTAAATTTCCGAGGGGTGTGGGGAATTATCCCCCCCCCTCCCCTTGGCTTCGCTACTGGCTCCCGCGGAATTTCGCAATGAATGACCTTCTAGAAGCGACATCTCCTATAATCGAAAATAGGGTAAACGCTCGTTCACACACTTGCGACTGCTAACAATCGAGTGCAATACAACCTCTCACGATATCTAATCCCGAGAGTACGCATTAGCTCGCTGGCATGAGGTGGATGTTGAATTGCATTTTACTAGAGCAAAAGTTTTGCAGTATTTTTCAGAACAAATGTGTTATACTACCTATGAGGAATGGTCGCTTATAACATTGTCAAGGAAATACACGGAAATCGCAGGAATTTTGTGGCTACACGACAGATGGCGCCAGTGCGTTTTCTGCACCAGAGCCTTGTATAGTGAGAGTCTGGTCAATGAAAGGATCCGGCGAAGGCACGCGGCGCCGCCAGCGCCGCATATTTCCCCCGTGATTAACTTGCGAAGTAAGGGTGCGCTGGGATGACCTCGAAGGATATCGCGCAGCGTGACGCAGGTATTTTTTTGTTTCTGGTTGAGGCTGAAAGTAAAAGAATGTATTATTGTGAGAGATTGGTGCAAAAGGAGTGTTTCAAGGTGCTTTGTGCGTTTACTGATCTAGAAAGGTTGACCTTGACGAGAAAAATATTCTGAAATATAAGGCGACACTGAATGTGAGGTGCGCGTTCGGGGTATGGGTCAAAACTTCCACGGAGCCGAATCCACAATTTTTACTACCCACTCCGTCGTGGCCGCTGTCGCGAGTGCATTTGAAAGAAAGTTTGAGTGCGTTCTGAAAGTCACCGTGACGACAACGCCACGTGCGTTGCCCTTTTATTTACGAAGAGTAGCAAATTTTAGGGCCCTAAACTCGTCAAACACAAAGTTGGAGCCGAAGTTGATGGAGCGCACCGATTGGTCTATCACGACAATGACTACGCGCTTTTTTCGCCAACGTCCAATAGGCGCGCTCCGCGAGCTTTCGGCTCCAACTTTGTGTTTGACGAGTTTAGAGCCCCAGCTCTAACGTGCCGAAATTTACTACTCGAATACATCCTTACCTAGAAATTGTAATTGGAGGGCATTCGTTAAGCTCATTGCCTCCGCTAGGGGAATATGTGAGGCTAGTGGTTGGTCACAAGAGCCGTCAATCATCCTGGTTATGGTCATTGAAACAATTTCGGCCAATGACGTGCCCTTCTTTTACGCCCTACACAAATTAATGACTAAACTCTACATATACGGCTCTGCTCTGCACGTAAGAGATTACAAGAGGTCGTAGCGCAGTCGGAGATAATAAAGCGCTCAGATAAGTTTGTCTTGCAAGTAGTGTCAGATGCAACAGTGCACGAGGCCCGCGCCTCGTGCGGTCCTTGGAAGCAAATGGCGGCACTGCACTGAAATGAGCTGCCCTTGGAAGCGAATGTCGGCGGAACTCATTCAACAATGATTGTCGGTACTTGTTAGAAAACCTAAGCGTTGAATTTCATCGATGGACTTTAGGTCGTAAGCAGTAGCAAGCGTTTGAATAATGCTTCAAGGTGAAATGCAGCAGGATCACGTCGCATAGCAGACGCACAAAGATGACGATCGCCATAGCAGTACACCTTTGGGTCTGCTTGATTGGCTCCATTGACTTGCAGCGTTAGCCGAGGCTGGATTTAATCTGAAACAGAGCATAGACGGCGAAAGAAGGCCACAGCCACGCACTCACACACCTTCGACAGCACCCTTTTGCACTCGGCGAGGACCTTTCCCACCTCGGACACGGAGCAAAGCACGTAGCTGAACAACACGACATCGAAGTGACCGTCGGGAACCCCTCGCATGTCCTCGGCATAGGCGTGAATCCACCGCTCCATTTCCACGTTCGGGTTCTCCTTCAGGTTTTCCAGGAAACGTTTGTCGAACTCTGCGTTGGGGTCCAGGTTCCAGTACTTCACCTTCCGCCTCATGTGCTCGAAGTTGGCGCCGGAGCCGGCACCAATCTCCAGGACCCTGATGGAGCCCTCCTTCTTGAGCGTGTCGTCGTGGGACACCAGGTCGTTCAGCTGGCAAAGCGCTTGCCTACGAACCCCGATCATTCGGTCTCTCATCAGATAAATCGCCACGGGAAAGGCGAAGCGCGCGAAGAAGACTTCGCGGAGTTTCTTATTCAATTTAAACGGCACCCAAAAGAGAAGTCCACATGCCAAGGCTGCGTAAAGAAGACAGTCCAGAACAAGGCTACCCAGCCTGCTCATCGTGAGCCTTCTCCCGATTGGTCACCGTACTGCAGGACATCCTCGTCGACGTCTCTCGAGACGCATGCCACCGTTATCGTTAAGTAAACCAGAAGACACCGTTGTCGGTGATAACGACGCAACGAATACCTGACCTCCCTTCCGAAATCGAGCTGATCTAATCACAGTTAGATAGTATACAGTGGTCCCGCTCAAGGTCACTTTCGGTAATCGGACGTTGACAGCGCTCCGAGAATAGTATGGGGGAATATAGCTTTTTTCTTTTATTTATTTATTTAATCTGTCTGAATAGCACAAATTGATTATGCTTACGTTATTATTTTTAAGAAAACATTCAGAACCGTGCATAAACATAAACTTATATGGTAAGACAAATGTAGCAGTGGGTCTTAGCCACCGTTAGGCCCGTTAGCCTTCACGAGTTACTGCCCGGTGCCCTGCTTGTGCGAAGTCATGGTTCTAAACTTCCGCGGTCCCGTTGTCGGTGATCACCCTGCGAATACCTATTTCTCGGTGGCCCTTCCTTTCAGTTATAGCCTTGCTTGATATTTTAATTTGACGTGCGTTTCCAAATCACGATGCAAATTTGTTCCAACAGGGCCTCCTCGGGTAGAAGCCGACAAGTCAACTTATTTGACCGATCGGGATCCTGCTCAAAGTTCATTACCGGTAGGTGCATACAACTTTTAAAGTATTCGTGCTGCCCTCTGCGCAAGGACAGAAACGAGTATGTTTTCACGAACGCAGTGCACATCGGGCTTAGCTGGTTAACATTTTTGACTTGTACGTATTTCGTGTGCTATACGACGTGACTGGAAGACGCAACTCGAACATAGTCAATTATTTTTAGCGCTTTATAATATCTGCGTTACTTCCGCGGAATGAAGGTTTCACACAATTTTAATAGGAAAATAAAAAGTTTTATGGCAAATCCAGTTATACACAAACGAACTTGAGTTTTGCTAATCTGCAAAATAATAAAAAAGCTAGCATCACATTGCACACCTAGGAAAAACAAATCCGCACCTCTATATAAAGTCAATTTACCAGTTATTATATTTACATGCACGCAAAGAAGTTGCTAGGGTAGATACCTCTGAATTGACTTATAGCCTGAGGCCCTATGTTGCACGTTTTGGACTCCCACGGCGACTTTGGAGAAGGAAGTGACGTCAACAACGCAGCAAATGCAGATTGGATGTTGATTAATGAGATATCAGTCAACATACAATCTGCATTTGCTGCGTTGTTGACGTCACTTCTATCTCCGTAGTCGCCGTGGGAGTCCAAAACGTGCAACATAGAACCCCAGGTGTACCTCTAAGGAAATGGAATACAGAGGTACTTGGCCATCTCTTGTCAGGGTTCCTTGTGGGTAGGACAGCGTCTCGCCACCCACCGTTTAACATGGGTCGAGTCCTAGATATTGTCTAACTCAGGAAACACTACACACAGTAAGGTCCACAATTATTACTTCTTTTTTATTTAGTGAAAGGTGTATGTAACTTTGTACAATCACTGTATCTGTTACTTCCTTGTTCCAGCATGATGGTTCCTCAAAGAACTAAAGAGACAACTGAGAGCCACCGATGAGTGGAGGCAAGCTGCAAGAGCTTGACACCCAAGACAATGCCGATCAGCAGCCAGGGGTTAAAGTGAAAAAAACTCAAGAGCCCACCTGGGCCACAATAGGAAGGGAAGAGACCATATATATGCCGGGAAAGTTAGAAGCTGTGCCTGCTTCCAGAAACGTACAATTTGATCTTAGGCAGCGTGGGTATTTTCTGGTCATCACTGCTAATATCGCGACTGCTATTATTGCGACGAAAATGAGCTGAAACGCCATGATGTGTGGTGCGCGGCGGTTCAGAGCCGTTCATCATATTTTCCCGAAAACTGCGATGCCCGCTGTGTCCATGACAAGTTCTCTTATACGCTCGTGGTGCTACTCTGCACCTATGTGTCACCTGCTCTGCTAGTGAGGAAGTAAGGGCAATATCTCCTTGCTTAATCGAACCAGAAAAACCTATGCATGACGCAGAATACTTGTCCAGCAAATTATCTTGAAACAATTTGTATGGTGTCCCGACTTGTGATCACGCAGTGATCAGTCCGCAGTTGAGTTGCTCAAATACGGATATCTCTCTGCATTCGCCAGAGACATATTAGAAACCGTCAAAGTGCCGTTAGAAGTGTGCCACATATCTGAGCATTAAAGTGTAACGGCTACGGGCAATAATAGATGTCATTAGCGACTATGAATTGCATAATTCATGAATGCAGGGAGGAAGGTAAACTAAGTGATGCAGCCCACAAAAGGCGTTCTCGAACACATCGGCCATGTCGAGTATCTTTATGGAAGGTGTCGGCACACGTTTCCTTGGGACTCGTGGTTGTTTTGGGGAACTCTTCGATGCATTGTTTGTCTTCTTGATCCGGAAAGGGAATTAAATGCGTGCGATTTCTTCGTATCTCTTGACCCTCGGACGTTATTCAGTAAGATTGTGGCGTATGGGCCTTGCTCTGAGCATCCCCGGTTCGCTGTAGGTCAATGACCGAAACTCGGTCTCCAGAGCCGATTGGATCTAGTTGACGCACTCCCTGTCGCCGGTCGAAATATTGCTTTTGTCGGTTCCTACTCTCTGTCTCATGGTAACGCAGTTCTTTCTGGTCGGGCAGCTTTGATTCCAGGAGCTGAGTGGCAATAGGTACGGTTGTACCCAACCTTTTCCCCATGAGAAGTTCTATCGGACTGTTTCCTTTGGGCAGGGGCGTTGAACAGTAGATCATGAGTGTCTCGTACAGATCTTCCGTTTTTCTGAGTGATCTCTTTATGATCTTCATCGCAGCTTTCGCCAAGCCAGTGCTTTGCGCGTAGCGAGGGCTTGATGTGATATGCTTAAATCCGTAGGTCTGTCGGAACCTTGTGAATGCCAAAGCTGTGGTTCCCGCAAACTGAGGACCATTATAGGACAGCACGGCTTCTGGGATGCCATGCTTCGTAAATATCGAATTGCAGTGCATTATTACGCACGCTTCTGTGAGGCTTTCCAGTCTGGCGATTTCGGGGTAGCGAGAGTAGTTGTCGACGACGACCAGCCACCCTTTTCCATGAATGAAGGAGAGGTCCATCGCCACTCTCTTCCACGGTCGACTAGGAAACTCTGATGGGATGAGGGGAAGCTTTCGGTTCTGGTCAGTTTGAATGCACTTTTCGCAGTTTTTAACCAGGCACTCGATACGATCGTTTATCCTCGGCCACCACACTGATACATTTGCCGGTGCTTTGCATTTTCCTATGCCCATGTGTCCTTCATGAAGTTGTTGCAGGATATGGGGACGGCAGGATTCTGGCACCACTATTCTAGAACCATTCATGAGAAGGCTGTTTTGCATGGCAATTTCATGACGGTACTCGTAGTACTCTTTGAGGTCTGTTCCGAGATCTCGACGATTCGGCCAACCTTTATGCCTGTAGTTGGCGAGTCTTTGGCGGACATGGCCCTTTTTTGTTATGCCGTTAGCCATTGGAGACTCTTTTACGTTGCGGATAGGCACATCTCTATGTGTTGAATGACAGAATCGATTTCTTCTTGCATATCTTCGTCTTGCCGCTGTGGAAGAGGGCTTCTTGACGACGAGTCAGCTGCTTGGAGTTTCTTGCCCGGTACGTGGACAACTTCGAATGAGTAGCGCATTATACGCATGCTCAGTCTCCGAAGACGTGGGGTTAGATCGTCCAATGATTTTGATCCGAAGAGAGAAATGAAAGGTTTGTGGTCGGTTTCCAGGGCAAAGTGTAATCCCACGGCGTAATCTCGGATTTTTTCGCATGCCCACGTGAGTGCCAAACCTTCTTTTTTGATTTGGGCGTACCTCTTCTTTCTGTTTCGGTTAGTGTACTGGACGCATAAGCGGTGACGCGATATGATCCATCCTCCTGCTCTTGACGTCACGCAGCAGCGATGACCTTCTGTAGGTCCAGATTAGGATCCAGTTAAAGTTTTTCTGAAGTCCTGCTGTCCCGAAGACCAACAATCAGCCTGACGCAAATCAATTCTGCCTTTAGTGGTCCATAGTTGCACGTAGTGGCTACTCCATGGAGCGCAGTGATGTACTCATCGACGGTTTCCGTCTCCATGTTGCAATCATGTGTTGAACATGGCTCTCTTGTACAACACGATTCGACAGGGAATGAAGTAACGTTCGAAGTTCTTCATCACCTCGCCGACGTCTTGAGCCTCGGTGTAGGACAGCTTAAACGTCGGTAAGACGTCTTCATGCTTGTGCTCTCATGATGTAAATAAGAGCGTCGACTTGGTGTGACGATGGTTGAGATGCCAATCCTGAGCGCTTGAATCTCTTTTTCCACGCCGGCCATTCGTTCGGTGTTTTAAAACCGAAGGCTTCGGGTGGCGAGATGCGAAAAGTTGCCGTTACCGATTGTTGCGTAGAACCGTTGTCGGCAGAAGTTGAGGGATTGTCTAATGTTCCTTCATTTGTAGTCGATCCTGCGCTTTACTAATTATTTGTAGACTCTCGGAGCGATCCCATTTCTGACACCATGTTTCGCTTTACGTTCTTTAGGCGAAGAGAACACACAGACAACCTTTCGTACCGGATACAGGCTGAAGACTGAGGTCTCGTTTATTAAAGATAAAACGAAATAAGAGATAGACGCCTCGGGTACAGAGCGCTCAGGTTACGCGCGAAGCGGGGAACGGATGTTTTATTTCTCGGGCTCCGCGCGAACCGTGGTTCTCGGTCGCTCTGGACTTTGGACTTTGGAGCTCGCGAGCATCAGCAACTCCATCACATCTTCCTTTATGGTTTCTCTCGATCTTAGTAGTCCGAGCTATTGGAACAAAGATGAGGATGCTGAAGTTTTCAAATTATCGTTTCGCGTACAATTGCGTAGTCTCAAACACTTGTTGAACATAGGCAAGCGCTCTTGCGAAGTCGGAGTTACCGGCAGCTCTAAGCACGCAGCGGCTCTTTTAATTCATGCGAATCAGGTAAATGACGAAGCATGCAGAGTGAGACCGCAACAGTACCTGGCAAGCCGTCCGAAGCATCGCAGCGGAAATGAACGCGCCCACCGCTCATCTGTCCCGAAGTGTATTGAGCGGGTCAAATAGCAGCATTGAAAGGTATTTACAAGTCACCCTTGTTGTGTTTGCGCACATGTACCCCTGCCGTCAAAGTGATAGAATCGTAAATCAGGTACGTGGGTCAGTACAAAAATATACCTTTATAAATAAGACAATTATCGCCCATCAACTTGAGCTCGCGTCAATAAGTCCCCTTTAACTTTAAAGGATTTTTATGTTTTCCCAGATTTACAATTTTGAACATAGTTAAGGGCGACTTCAACTAAGTATTATTTTGTGTTATATATATATATTTTGTTGCTGTTTAAGCACAGTTATAATTCCTATATCTGGAACTTCTGCAACAGGAAAGGTCTTAAATATTACCTACCTCTTTCACTCTCTCTCTCTCTCTCTCTGTGTCTCTGTCTCCGCGAAAAATAGTTTATGCGGAATTTCTGTTATATATTCTCAGCTATTTACCTTGGAGACGTGTCCTATATATATATCTTCGTCCTATTTCGGTTACTTTCCTTTATACCTCTAACATAGCCAGCACGCTCCAATTGGTCGATCCAGGAATGCCCTAGTGTCGAATTTTCTAAAGTTCCTTGTAAATCAATTATGCTTGATGATGGCTAACTACATCATTTAGTAAATATATATATAAAAAGCTAGGGACATCCACCAGTGCTAATTTCGTTTTTCCAACTATGCGATCAAGTCAGTGCGCAATGCGGGTTACGATTACCTGCCCCACTTTGCCTCCTATGTTTTGGCCGCTTGATAGCTTTCTTTTGTAAGCATCGGGGAACAAAATTGACAGGTAAACTGTAAGCTTAGTTCTCAATTTTAAAGATGTTTAAAAAATGAAAACTGCATACTCGGGTTTGTTGTTGTTGTTGTTGTTGTTGCTTTTTTGTCGAGAGCCAGGGGTAGTCATGCTGGCTATTACATTAGAAACTTCGGGTAGATTAGTCAGCTGCGAACTGAGAGCCCTGCGACCGCGAACTCAGTACGCCCTCAAGGTGATGGCACGATCTCATTCAAGCAACGCAAAACTCTTACATGCTCTTGCGTCCGAACTAGAAAAGTACCTATTAACATTACAAGTGAGCGTCGTTGCCCTACCGAATCAAGCGACAAGAAGGGAAGCAACAATTAACCTTGTCCTCCGCACACCTTCTGGCCATTCATATTTCTGGCGATCTCTCTGGAATCAACTCCCAGGAAACGAAAGCAACTTTTCGGGAGGGGCATCTTTCTCTTTCTGGTTTCATACGATGTTGTTGCATTTGACTACACAACAATACAGAGTACCCTGCTCTTTTGCCTCTGGTACTTTACTTAACGAAGCAAGAAGCCAGCGCCAGCTGCACCAACCTCCCGCGTCGTGTTCTCCGCGTACGACTAACTAGTACGGGCGGGCCTCGCCAGGAGAAGAGTGGCGGTGCGTATGCGCGGCGATCAACAAACGAAAATCAGTTGAGGCCAACGTTATTAAAACACTTAGTTGGGAAACTCACACTTGACACCTGGATCGCTGGCGTCCACCGAGACCGAGCTAAATACGATAACAGCGCCACCCTTTAGAGACAGAGTGAAACGTGCAAGTAGCTTTATATGGCTGCTGCTAGGGTCAATGAATGTTCCCAGAGTACCGAAACTTCCAGGCTTGAGGCGCCATGGTGGCGTCTCAATCTTGTTTCTTTACTGTGGTCACCAGAAGCTTTTAAAAAGCATGTTTTTTGCGTAAAAACAAATAGAAAACGTTCTTTTTATAGGAAACTGTATTGGAGATGAGTACAAAATGACAGGAGCGGGATGTTCTCAAAACATTTTAGTTTACAAGGGTTTGCGGCACAATTAATATTGCTTTTGTACAACCATGTCTTACAGCTGATTTCAGGTACCACGTCCCGACCTGGGTGCGTCCCAACTTCGGCGATTAATTGCGGCGCGTCCGCTTGGGAGACGGGGGTTGGCATCCCTGAGACCCCTTCCACCATATATGCTTCGGCGCCAAAATGGCCGATTCAAGCCCAAATACAACAGTCGCAGTAGACGCTATTGAATGCAATACTCCCGAACCAATACAAGCAGCCGTGCAGTTCCCCGAGTGGCTGCTGCGGAGATATGGAGGCGTTGCGATCGCCATTAGTTCGGTTCTCGAGTACGGATCGGTGCCTTTTTTTCAGAGCAGGCTCCACAGCAGTTTCCCAACGTTGGTTGATTCCTTTGTAACTATTTCCTCAACGGAAGAGCGAGTGCGTGTCGTTTCGTCAACTGCGCTTGATCCATGCCGTCGGAGCTCTTGTCGCTGTGTGTGTCAAGCTGCCCAATGTTAAAGTACGATAAGCTTGTCGGAAGTGATCCAAGAAGGGTGCAAAAGATTACGCCGCTTGTGCTCGTGCTCGGCAAAAAGTAAGCTTTGCGTTTTCGGCTACGAGTGGAGATATCGTCATTGTGACAAAGCCGACAGTGTGAACGACTGCGCTGCTCGTCCCCGTCAAAACACAAACGGTGTGTTTTCGACGATGAACGGGTGATAAGGTGATTGTGGCTACGTCGGTCTACCGCAGCAATTCCGTTAATGATATACACGTGGAGACGTTTCAGACGTGGACGTCAAAAGGCTGTTTCAGATTATATAATCCCGGCGATAAGGTAACAACACGAGTCCCGTGTCCAACTTGCTGTCGATCACGCGAAACTCCTGGCCATGAGACACTCGTCGTCGTTATTGACGATGCGGACAAGTCACGCACGACTCACCATTGAGAGAGTGGTACCAAAAGTTTCATGCTATGCTTTATGTCTTGCTTGAAACGTGTTATAAAAACACCCATTTGCATGCTGTAAAAATATAAAAATATTTTTTTATTATATTTTTAGATATTTTAGGCAAAGTGCCGCCTTATGGATTGCTAAGTACATTTCCACGTCGAAAGGTCCCAATTCACACTCCTCCTCTGGTACGTGACGACTAAACTTTAAAAAAATATACACTTCTTTTTAGTTATTTCGTGGGTCCTTTGGATGGTGTTCGTCGAAGACTGTCACATAAATCGTCTGCTTACGAACGCACAAGCACCCGAATATTTATGCATGTGAACGAAATCCATAATAAAAGCGAGTAAGACTAATAAAAAAATAAAAAAACGACAGAAAAACAAAATTTTAAAAGTTTAAGAATCCTGAATAATAATGGTAACAATAATATTTGTTATTATTAAATATCCTATTCAGTACCAAGTTGCTATGGAAACCTGGCATATAAAAATTGAGCAGGCATCTCTTCAGCTACGGCTAAGAAATTAAGTATAAAACGTTTATTAATATGTTCCGACGTTCGAATTTCCGAAAGTTGCAAATATTAATTATATTTCTAACAATATTTATTTGCTAGTCTCTAAGCTCTCCGGAAGAGTTGAATGGGTGGATCCTTAATTTAAAATGAATGCGAATATTCTTAATGCTTGTGTGAAATCGACGCGCGTGTGATAGCGACTGGCCACGCTCGACGGCTGCGGCCCGTGGCATCATCTATATCGCGGAGTTGTGCCAAATCAAAGCTGTACAGTAAATTGAGCAACACAACATCTTCGTTGCCACTGCACGCGCATAACGCCACAAAATACCGATTGAAGCGCACAACACGCGAAAATTTGCGAAGATGCATGCTACCCTTTAAAAGCCATGCAAATAATACCCGAACCGGAAAGGACAATCGGCCAGTGTCAACGTTGTAGACCCTTCCATTTAGCGCTCTCAGGGCGGCGCCTTTTTGTTCGACCGCAGCGCCCTCTCCTCACATCCGGAAAGTTTAGCAGGTTCGGCGGAGTAAAACGGGAGAGAGGTCACGCGCCCGACTCCACTAGCAGACGACAAACCGGGAGGTTGCCGCTCTCCATCTTTGGGCTGTACCGGCGGGCTGTACCGAAAATCAAACTCTCGCTCGTGGCTGCCGTATGTGAAGTGGTTCGCGTTTTTAGAATATTTATAGCCACTCCAAAATCAACCTATAGCGCTCTGTTGTATTATTTCAGGATCAACTAGAGTATCTTTGTTCCGTTACTTCGATAGCAGTGGAATCAGCCGGCAGTGCTACCTTCAACCACTGTGTCTATTCCGTCAGGACAGCACGCTTTTATTTATTATTTCCACTCATTGTCACTGATGGCCTACACCAGTACGAACTTTGTATTGTAAAAGAGCTATAGCAACCGGATTTACTTTTCACCGGAAGACCGGCCACTCTGACACAATTTTTCCATTATTTTTTTTTAATTTGCTCCCAGGTAACAGTGGAATTGGACCCGGTTAGTCTTTTTATCGAGCATATCATTACATGATAACTTGCATAATAAAATCCGCGCATCCGCGCTTGAAATTTCCAAAATGATGCGATTTTAAACCGAATTTGAACGCCAGCCGGATGTTAGGTACAGCCCACTCGGCGGAGCAGATGACGCGCGGGGTGAGAGGGGAGGGCATTTTTTTCTCTCCTCTCTTCCTAGTAGAACGGTCTATAAACCCCTTTCGAAAGTCACGTGAAGATTATTAGAAGGTCGTAACTTCTGCAAAATGGCGCGACAACTGCATCGAGGAACGTGCAAGTCCTTTCATATGATAGCGAACATCAGAGCGGCCAACACTACGAACCGACGAGCCAATAAAACAGCTTCAAAAGTGTAACGTCAATGCGCGCATCACCTTTTTTGTGGGTGTATTTCTGCCAATGTGCCGTGATGTAGAGGTTTTAGTCCACAATTGTGAAGGGATTTCACAGCTGCCAACAGAGGGCAGTATTCCGAGAGGGGTCTATGCGGAGGGCAAGTTCGTCTGCTTCTTGCGCAGGGGTAGCGGTGACGTCAGAACGCCGAGCCCTGATTGGCTGATCGCGGTCCCCTATCTGAGCGTCGTCTGCTCCTTTGCAACGTCGTCTGCTCGCAACGTCGTCTGCGTCTGTTTTACCTTTCCTGCGACTTCCGAAAGTGCAGAGGCCGGATTCACGAAACAATCTTACGCCAAAAATGTGCGTAAGACAAAAAGTAAGAACAAATTCGTATTCACGAAACGAAATTATCGAAAATTTTGCGCAGGTTATGACGGAATCCTACGACAGCTCCGAAGCTGTCTTACGCACTTCTTACGATCAAATCAGCATGGTCGACAGCGTCGCTCAGTTACTTGGTCGCAACGACCAACAGACATTTATTTTGGTACGTGCTCTTCTCACGCGTCCCGACTACAAGCAGCAAGAAAAAAGTAAAAAGTACTTGAAATAAACCACGACGAACAAGAACGCTGGATCGACAAACACCCGGGAAATGCTCCAACGGCCACGATTCCACCGACTCCGACCAAGCGAGCTCAAGCGAGCTCGGCAAATAGGCCTAGCAGGCACTCCGACTCAGCGCAGCGGTGCTCCGACGGTCCTTGGCCAAGACCGCCTGCCCACGACCGGCTGTCGTGCTGAATGGAATATGCCCGCGCGACCCTTGAGACCCCTTCCCGTATTATACTTTGATCGCTGACCTCAATTTTAGATTTAGAGGTCAATCTCTTCCTCTTGTCATCTCCTTGTTTTCCGAGGCAGCGGTGACTCTCGCCGGTGAAAAAGCGGTGATTCTCCGAAAGACACAGGAAAGGTAAAGCAGCCATCGCTCAGGCACGTAGCCAGGATTTTGTTTCGGGGGGGGGGGGGGGGGGGCCGCCCTTGACAAAATGCTGTATGAGGGGGAGGGGGAGAGGAGGTCCCAGCAAAATGGAAGATTTCGGGGGGGGGGGGGGGCGGGCCCCGTGCCCCCCCCCTCCCCTGGACACGTGCCTGCCATCGCTTTGACTAACAGACGTAAAGCAGACGACATTAACTGCGCCGAACCGCCGACGCCGTTAAATAGTGAGGAGTCTCGCCGCACACGAAAGGAGGGAAAAAGTATTTGGGGGGGGGGGGGAACTTGCGGACACTAACCACCCTCACTCTCGGATCTTAGCAAACAAACCTCGGCGCCTCGGGGCACCTCGCCAGTGAGTCTTTTGACTTCTCTCCTTGATGCGCGTCTGCTAGTTGTTAGACAAGAACAACCTACCGCCCGAGTTATTTCGTCTGCCCTCCCTGAAAGGCGAAGTCGAGCTCGCTCGTAAAGACCTGCACTTCCGAAAGTCGCAGACGCAGACGCAGACGACGTTGCGAGCAGACGACGTTGCAAAGGAGCAGACGACGCTCAGGTAGGGGGTCGCAAACAGCCAATCAGGGCTCGGCGTTCTGACGTCACCGCTACCTCCTTTCTCATGCGCAGAAGACGAAAATGAGCCCACTTGCGAGTCGTATTAGATTAGCTCAGTTACGGAACTGGTCAGAGACGCTCCTTCACGAGCAGTACCCTCCTTCTCTCACCGCGCCTGGCCTCTGTCGTTCGACGCGCCGGACAGCTGCTTTGATAACTGCACTGTATTCTATGGAATACGTACATACGTTTTGATGCACAGCGTCTAGATGCCGTTCCCCCGTGCTCTATGGAAAACACAATTTTGAAACAAAAAATCTAGATGGGGCTTCGAACGACGCCCCATCTAGATTTTTATTAATTACAGCAAAAAAGTAATTGAATTACTTTCTTGCTGTGATTGATACAAAATTACCCATTAGACATTCTCTGAATTACTTTCTCTTTTTTTTCTTTTGGGGGGGGGGGGGGGTTAGATGTTCTGGAGTCACTCAGTTCTGGGCAACGGTCGATCTTTCTCTTTTTCTTTTTCGAAATTACTGAGCACGGGACCTCGAGGATTCGTAGGCCACTTCACTATGCTTCGTTTCCTGGGTACATTTTTTTTTGGTACACCGGATACTACGTTTGGGTATGAAAAATGACCTTATCCAGCCTCTTATAAGTAATGTATTTAAACAGCACTCTTCTTTTTTTTTTCACAAGAGGAATGGGGTGTGTTGGCCTCACTCAGCTCTAAGCAAAAACTAGAGCCACTAAATGAGCTGCGCTTAGAGTATCGGCACTCCGTCCCTCGACATTGTTGTGGGCGCCGCCATTTTGGCTCGTATGCAGAGCAGACGCAACTGCCGATCGTCATGATTCAAAAGTGCGACTTCCTCAGCATTAGATTCGGTGTTAGGAAGGTTATGTAATATTGGTTTGCTCTGTTGCGAACTGTTTAAACATTTGTGGAGGACGGAAAAGCGTTTCCTGTGATTTCAGATAAAGCTTCAGATAACTGGCAACTATGATTTTAAGACACAATATGGCCAAGTGTCGTTACTCTGAAGCGTAGCTTAATTAGTGGCACTAGCAAAAACGATAAAGGCGTTCTTTTTTCTTTTCTTTTTTTCTTCTGAACAACTGAGCGCGATATCCCAAGAATCATGCTACCGTAATAAACAAAGTTTAATGAAAAGTAACGTGGGAAGTAATTAATTACTTTAGAGTAAGTTTTCGATTACTTTTTGAGGCTGTAATTGTAATTGCAGTCGGTTACTTTCTACAGTGAAGTAATTGTAATTGTAATCCGTTACTTTTTTCAGTAAAGTGTACAAGTCTGCTTTCAGGTTTTGTGAAAATATGTAACGAGTAACGTAACTACACTTCAAATAAGTAACGGAAGTACAGTGCGCTGCAATATGAAAGACCCACTGGGAGCGCGTGGCCGAGGCGGTGGCTGGCCACGCGCTCCCAGTGAGGACCAACTAAGCGCAACGCGCATATCAGTTTGTCAGTTTGCGCTGAGCCCCGAGTTAGCGTCCTCCCTCGAAGTAGAAAGGATTTGCCCGGAGCGCTTGCAGTGACCCCGCCAGCCACCGCCTCTGGCCATGCGCTCAGAGTGGGTCTTTCATTTTGCAGCGCACTGTACGTTACCCGTTAATGTTTTGAAAACTTAACGAGTGCGTTACAACGTTAACGAAAAAAGTAATGCGTTACCGGTAATGCCGTTATTGGTGACGCGTTACCGCAAACAATGATACGATGCAATTCAAAGCACAAGTGCGCATTGGCCAGGGCTGCTAGATAAAGCCCCATCACCCTTAATCTATAAGATACACTCATGAGAGAACGCTATTTACAGTTTCTGGTTTACAAGTCATGCACGGTCAGTGCCTCGATGCTAGGTTTGGTGCTTCAACGAAATCAATTGAAGAAGGATGTTGGTCCTCTCTATCTGGAAGCCCGTTGGTAATGAGCAGACTGTTGAAATGTTCCCAGTATATCAGTGTATCGACGAACTTAGCGCATTGTTTCTAACGCATAGTACACTCAAATGATGGGCTATATTTTTGTTACTATGATGTGTGAACCGCGATTTGATGATTTAATGTGCCTGATAAGTTGAAGTCTCTAGTTAGTTGAAGCACAGTTTGCTCATACCCTATGTAGAAGGACTTATTTTATTCGGAGAATATGTTTCATTTATTGTGTCGAGTTCTGTAACGTTCCAGAAATGTCATTTTATCACTCGATAAAATTATTCTGATCAGCTTCAATACTGGTAAAAATTATTATCCATCAATACCTTTATTTTTTAATTGGTGGTTCGTTGTTGTTCCTTATTAATGTTTGGAGTGTTATATAAGCCACATCATATGCTACTAATTCTTCAGCTTGCCATCAAAAATCTCTTCTCGGCCCTTGGCAATCAAAGGTGCTGTGAGATTAACACGATGCAAAGCGAAAAGAGCGACCCGTCTGTGGCGTCGGTGCGCCAGGCAGTCCGGGATCGAGTTATTTTTTGGCGCCACTGAGCACGAAGCGGACGGCTTATCGACGTTGGATGTCGTTGCTTAGGAGCGAGCTGCTTGGCAGCGTGTCTCAACGTTATTAGATTAGCTTGCTTTTTGGAACTGACGTCAGGCATTCCCTGCGTTGTTATCACCGATAACGGTGTCTTCTCATGCATTTAACAATAATGCTGGCATGCTTCTCGAGAGACGTCAACGAGGAAGTGCTGCAAAAAGCAGCCCGATTCGGAGAAGGCTCAAGATGGGCAGGCTAGGTAGCCTCCGTGGGGACTGTTTTGTTTACGCAACCTTGGCATGCGGACTTCTCTTCTGGGTGCCGTTCAAACTAAATAAGAAACTCCGCGAAATCTTCTTCGCGCGCTTCGCCTTTCCCGTGGGGATGTACCTGCTGAGAGATCAAATGATCGGGGTTCGTCGCCAAGCGTTTTCCCAGCTGAACGACCTGGTGTCCCACGACGACACGCTCAGAAGGAGGGCTCCATCAGGGTTCTGGAGATCGGTGCTGGCTTCGGCGCCAACTTGGAGCACATGAGGCGGAGGGTGAAGTACTGGAACCTGGACCCCAACGCGGAGTTCGGCGGAGGTTTCCGGGAAAACCTGGAGAAGAACCCGAACGTGGAAATGGAGCGGTGGATTCAGGCCTATGCCGAGGACATGCGAGGGGTTCCCGACGGTCACTTCGACGTCGTGCTGGTCAGCTACGTGCTTTGCTCCGTGTCCGACGTGGGAAAGGTCCTCGCCGAGTGCAAACGGGTGCTGTCGAAGGTGTGTGAGTGCGTGGCTGTAATCTTCTTTTGCCGTCTATGCACTATTTCAGATTAAATCCAGCCGCAGCTAACGCTGCAAGTCAATGGAGGCAATCAAACGGACCCAAAGGTGTATTGCTATGGCGATAGTCATCTTTGTGCGTCTGCTATGCGACGTGATCCTGCTGCATTTCCCCTTGAAGCATTATTCAAACGCTTGCTACTGCTTACGACCTAAAGTCCGTCGATGAAATTCAACGCTTAGGCTTTCTTACAAGTACCGACAATCATTGCTGAATGAGTTCCGCCGCCATTCGCTTAAAAGGACAGCTCATTTCAGTGCAGTGCCGCCATTTGCTTCCAAGGACCGCACCAGGCGCAGGCCTCGCGCATTGCTGCATCTGACGCTACTTGCAAGACAAACTCATTAGGGCGCTTTATTACGACCGACTGCGCAACGACCTCGTGTGGTCTCTTACGTGCAGAGAACGTGCTGGCGCCATCTGACGGGTAGCCGTGAAATACCGGCGATTTCTGTGTATTTCTTAAGCCCGGTTCGACACAGTTGCGTTTGACTGCGTTTGACTGCGTTGCGGCAGCGAGACACCAGGACATCCCTGCTGCTTATATCGCGTGCCAAGAAGATTCCTTGAATTGGATTCCACGCTCCATACGATGCACAGATGTGCCGGTGACTCGCTTTCGGTTCTCGCCGCAACGCAGTCAAACGCACTCAAACTGCAAGTGTCTGAACCGGCCTTTACTTTTGCCTCGCATCATTTTTTCACTGTCGGGTTTAAAAACCTTTGACAATGTTATAGACGACCATTTCTCATATATAGTGGGCACATTTGATCTCAAAAATACTGCAAAACCTTCGTTCTAGTGAAATGCAGTTCCAAATCCACGTCATAGATGGTGCCAGCTTGCCAGTGCGTAGTCTCGGGATCAGATATCGCGAGAGGTTGTATTGCACTCGATCGTTAGCTGTCGCAAGTGTGTGAACGAGCGTTTACCCTACTCTCTGATTATAGGAGATATCGCTTCTAGAAGGCCATTCATTGCGAAATTCCACGGGAGCCAGTAGCGTAGCCAGAAAGCGGAGGGGGGGGGGGGCAAGCGGACGGGCGGGGTTTTTCAGATATTCAGCCGATTCTGTAATATACACATGAATTTTGACCCCCACCCCCGGAAAAAAATTCCCGGCCAACCGTGTTTTCTGACATCGAATGATGAACTACTGGCAAGAGCTGCCGCTGTTAAATTTTATTCACTTCACAGCGGCAGAGCTCGGTCGGCGTAACTGGACGAGAGAATGCGAAAGTAAAACCCGGCCCACCTTTTTTCGCCATATGTGCTAAATAGCTCGAACAATTTGGGTGTTATTTTCGCAGAAAGAGCCCTGGGAAAGTCGCCAATACAAAGATGGCGCTCTTCGTCGGTATGTTCTCTAGCTTGGTGCAATTTCGTCAGGCTCACGTTTCTGAATAAAACTATAAGCCAAAGAATAAAACGGCACATAATCTATGTAGGCTCGTGACTATGTTGTCTTGCACTGTAAAGTATGGTTCACAGTAAAGTCACTGAATCTTGGGAAAGTAGCGTCATTGGTACTTTCCCAGGAAATCGCCATTTCGTTTTATTCAAATCTTCGCAAGTCTCGTTGTGAGCCAGTCGCACCAAGATCGCTAGGAATCATCATCGCCCTGAAAGCGTTCCTTGTTTATATAAGCGTCTTTGGCGCTGTGGATGCATTCCACTTATCAATCAAGCTTATCTCCACAGAAACGATCTAAGAAAACTCTTTCTTAGGGAGTTTTCATAGGTCGTTCCCGCTGTTGCGCAACGTTCTCCGCAACCCGCTAGGAGATCCGGGACTCTGCAGGCAAGGCTAGCGCCGCGCATGCGCAGTAGTGGAGTCTTTCTTCCGGAGAGCGTAGCGGAGCTGTGAAAACGGACTACGAAAACCCTCTATTAGTTTACACAGCGCCGCTTTCTTACGCTTCGAAGCTTACGTGCGCTTAAGTCGAGATTCGACCGCAACTTACAAAAGCGTGACATTTGCGGTGACTTCCGGTCGCACCTCGACCTAAGCCTGCGTGAGCTTCGTAAGAAGACGGTGCGATGTGAACCACAGAGATAATAAACTATTATTAATCTACGTAAGCCTCAATCTAATTTTCTCGTCATTTAAATATCCGATTTTATGATCACCAAGGTTCTAAGAGGTCCCGACAGGAAGATGGTGCAGTATCTGGTTAAAAACTTTTATTTTAATATTCTTTGCCGTCGCTTGTACACTTTTGCAGAATCTGCAGAAGCAGAACCCTCAAAAGTGTGTGTCGCCTCAAATGCAGTCATTTTTCGTTTATTTTAATTTGTGCTTATCTTTAATTTTTTCCCTCGGCCTCAGATGTCTTTGATGTCAGGCTGCTTCGGTGCTTGGCTCTTTTACCTTGCTTGTTGGGGAGACACTTCCGGTGCTTGCGGGCAATTTCTGTATTGAGTCTCTATTCCCTTCCACGCCGCGAACATGTTCATCAGCTAGATGTTCCAAATCGCCGGAGTGCAAATGTCCTATTTTTTGCAATTCGACGTGAAATCGGGTTTAAGATTGCTGACGCTGCAATCAGTGTTAAAATTGCTACTCTAGCTGATCGGGAAACAGTACTTGAAAAGTGTCCAAGCTGGCTTTTCACTGGAGCAACGAGGACGGCGACGTAAAATATTAGCAGCGTTACTGAGACTTAAAGCCGCAGTCAGACGTACGCCTCATACAAAAAACGCGGTGAT
The DNA here is from genome assembly GCA_037355805.1 of Ixodes ricinus. Taxonomy (NCBI): domain Eukaryota; kingdom Metazoa; phylum Arthropoda; class Arachnida; order Ixodida; family Ixodidae; genus Ixodes; species Ixodes ricinus. The sequence continues at coordinate 86,359 of JAZHYW010004886.1, forward strand.
CGCTGCGGGCATAATGAATGACGAAATTTTTCCGCAGACGCACCTCAAGCGCGTTGGAAGCATGCATTCTTTAAACATAAGCGTGTTTTGAACATGACCGGACAGGTTTTGCTTAACAAATGTGACAGAATCGCCCTACAAGAAAGAAACTTACCTCTAACTGTTTCTGCAGGCTGTTTTTTGTCTGATGTATCCTTCGCAAAAGCAGTTTTTGAAAGGCGCACGACCTTCAGAACATAAAACTCGTGCGTGTGCAGCAACGACGAGGACGAAGGGGGACAGGACACCAAACGATGCGCACTCATGCGCCTCGTTTGTGTCCTCTGTTCGTATTTGTCTTTGTTGCACAAGCACAACTTTTATGAAACGACCAATCAAATAGCCCAAACAGCCGCTCTTCTTGCCCTTCAAAAGGGTTCGCCTGACTCCACCGAAGCACTATTTTCCATACCCTTTATACTTCGTTAAAAATATAACAATTTTCCATTCAACAACACTCTAGTCTGCAATTCAAACCGGTGTATTACTCAAAACAAGGGTTTTGAAAGGGTGTAGCTATGCGTGCAAGTCTCTGCAACAGCCCTTTTTTAATCTTTTAGTGCATAAGTGCATGTATAACGGTCAGCATTTTACTCTCCTTAGGGTGGCAGGTTGGTGTTCGTCGAGCACGTGGCCCATCCAGAAGGAAGCTGGGGCTTAGTCGTGCAAAGGCTTCTCGACCCGTTGTGGGCTTTCACTTTCTGTGGATGTCACGTGACAAGGAGGACTGGACTCATCTTGAAGAATGCCGGTTTTAAGCAGGTAGAGCTGAATGAAGTGTTCTTGCCGATGCCTACGACGCTGAGTCCCCATGTGTACGGTTTTGCTGTTGCAGACACGAACTGATCGGGGCTGCACATACGCTCGATTAAACATAGGTTATCTTGTATTTGCGTTATGTAAATGCTTGACTTCAGCAGAATCAGGTATACTTCGTTTCGCCGTAACTTGGCAAGACGCGAAGGCTACGGCCTCCTCGAGCCAATCAGAACGACGGAGTCAAAGCACGTGAAAACTCTTACCACAGGTACAGGGGCGAAAGCAGCTAAGGAAGGGGGTGATTTGGAACTCCTCTATTATCTGGACCCTCCCTCGTGTGCCCCAACGTCGCTTTTGTCCCTTTCGAAGATTAGCCCTTCACTCAAAATTCGTAGAAAAAGGGACTGTCCTCTTTTCCACGCCCGTGGCTTCGACAAAACTGTGAGCCACTGGTGAGACAGAGTGTGATCACGTGTCTCCCTCAGACGCGCTGAATGGCTCACTGGAACTGTAGCCTTTGCCGTTGCCAACTCACGGTGAGGCTGAGTACTGACTTATGTAGCACATGGAGGGGGCGTAGCCGGGAGGTGTGTGTGTGTGTGTGTGTGTGTGTGCCTGGGGGGTGGGGCGTGAAATCGGGAACAGCTTCTAATGCCAATCAAGATGGCGATGGCCGTGGGGAAAGGGTGGACACAATATAATCGCTGGCGTGGATCTCCGTGCTTATTTTTAAGATATACGGCGGGCAGGTGTTTAAAGTTATTCTTTGGCGCATCGGAGCTAAAGCAAAGGCAGACCTACCAAAGGGGCAGGGTATGAGAACGCGCATCGAATGTGCGATGACAAGGCAGCCAAACGCGCACCTTCGTTATTAGAGGCACTACTGCGTGGTGCACATTGAAGACACCAGGCTAGCGGTTGTACTGCACTGGCTAAATTGTTCATCTACAGCGAGTGACTCGTCGCAACTTTGAAAATGGCTGACCAACTACACGCTGTATAAATATTTACACAACCCCAGTTATTAAGATTATTGGGGGGAGACAAAGGCACGTGGGCGCATCTCGAGGGTTCCCAAACGTACGAGTTGCGCACACACACACATAGTGTCATCTTGGGGTTCATTTCACGTCAAACTTATCATGGGAAGCTCATATTAATCACGTCGTTGTAAAGGCAAACCAAAGCCGCGTTTTTTTTAGACGAACACTACATATGGCTAACCGAGAGACAAAACTCGTAGCTTACACTGCCCTTGTTTGCCCGCAGCTCGAATATGCATCTACAACATGGAACCCCCACCAGGCTTACCTAATACAGAAATTAGAGTCGATCCAAAACAGGGCAACTCGGTTCATTCTTAAAAACTACACACACACTAGCAAATTACTACGCTAAAAAAGAACTCGGCCTTCCACTGCTCGCGGAAAGAAGTAAACTGACCAGACTAGTTTCATTACACGCTTTGTATTATCAAGCCCCTTTAAAGAGAGAATTGTACTGTCCCGCGGCTCATCACATTTCTCCTCGTACAGACCATTCTCAGAAAGTTCATCTGGTAACACCAAGGACAAACCTTTTTAAATTGTCTCCACTGCAGTTATCACTTTCAGAATGGAACTCTCTGACAGAACATATTGTTACAATTCAAGACTCCTCTGGATTCAGAGCTGCACTTGCTACTTTTCTCGATATTTAGCAACCTTTAACCCTGTGTTTTTCCTTTCTTTGTTTTTGTTTGTTGTCAATGCCCCCCCCCTTATGTAAAGCCCTACGGGCGCTTTAAAGGAACAATAAATGAAATGAAATGAAATGAAAAGAGCTGAAGCACATGGGGGCCTTATAAGTCTGAAAAGTCTGCGCATTATTTATAAACCAAGGAATACATGTTATATTTCATTCAAGAAACCCGTGAAACGGCAGCTGGAGTGGGGGTGTTTGGTGTCCCTTCTGCAGTACGTGACATCTCGTAGATAGTGTCATTGTTGTACGGAACGACCTTCCTGGAACGCGTTCCTTTTAAGAGGAACGGAGGAACGCCGCCGTTCCATTTTGCGTCGGTGAAACTGGAACAAGAACTCTTTACGTTTTCGGAGAAACGGAAGGAGGAACGGTGTTCCTTTTTCTTATCCGCAATTTTATCCAAATTGAATAAAAATGTATGACTTTTATAGGCAACTATTGTAACCTTCAACTACAGGAGATGGGGAAGTTTCTGAGAGATAGTAAAAGACAAAACAAATATTACAGGAGGACGCTCGCTTATTCTTCGCCTTTAAGAGTGGAACGCGATAGGTGCACATATAAACACCCGCTCGATCCCAAGCCGTGCAAGCCTGTCGCGTCGTCCTCGCGACGGGTTCACGAGTGGTATGCAGATACGGGAGGGCTCCACCTTCAAAACTGGACTTTTTGGAGGTGGTTGACGAGCTCAGGCGTTCAGAGCTGAAACTTCTGGAGGCTGACAAGACGGGTGTGTTTGTTGTTATGACCGCCGGGGACTTCATCAACAGACTGGATGCAGTTCTCGACAAAAACTTTACGAAAATGAAGTCCAGACCATCGGGGTCTCTCCGCACAGAGGCAAAAGCCATCTGCAAGGCCAATGAGCTTAGCTTTCTTCTCAACAAGGTGTCAAAACCATCGGATCAGTAACTGCGGGTTTTCTTCACGGCTAAAACACGCAAACAGAACACCCCTTTCAGAGGCATTGTGTCCGAGAGCGACTGCTGGCAGAGGCACCTGGCCCTCTTTCTTCAGAAACATTTGACAGCCGTCCCTCTCGATCAGCATTTCCGGGACGGATGTTCCCTCGAGGTTCTGCCATATCTCCGGGAACTACACTCAGCGGGGCCGGACGTCGCCATGTTTTCCCTCGATGTCAGCGACATGTATTACAGCCTCGACGTGGTGGTTCTGATGGCTTGCATTGAACGGGCTGTCACGCAATCCGGAGTGACCAAGTTCCAAAACTCAACTGGCATCACACTCGAGGCGTTCCTGCAGCTTGTCGACGTATACCTAAGATCCACTCTTGTAGAACACCAGGGAAATATCTACAGGCAGAAGTCCGCCGTTTGCATTGGGTCCTGCCTGGCCCCTGTTCTAAGCGAATTCTACATGTCAACGGTGCACCTGGCTGTGGAGAGGGAGCTCGGCGTCAAGGTGCCGGGAACCAAGGTATTCCGGTTCGTTGAGGACTACCTCGTACTCCACACCCCCGGCACCCCTTCCGCTTCAATCGAGCAGGTTTTCTCAACCCACTCCCAAGGCCTCAAGTTCACCAGAGAGGACCCTTCGGACGGGGAATTGCAGTTCCTCGATCTGCGCCTGAACACCAATCCCAATGGACTCTGCTGGGGTTTCCAGCAGCGGTCCAAGAAGCCCGTGCTACCGTTCGGAAGCAACCATTCAAAAACTGTGAAAGGAGGGATTGTAAGATCCCTCCTTTCCTCATCCCTTGCCGAATCTTGCCCCCACTTTTCTCAAACCAGCTTAACTGCCCAAATCTGCCGCCTCCAGAAGGCGGGCTATCCTCGCGACCTCCTTGCGACATCCCTAAACTCTCTGATTTCTCACCCCGACCGCGCCAGACCGCCTCGACCAAAAAAGTTCGCAGTAATCTCTTACCACCACAACACATCACATCGCCTGAGGGCAGCGGCCCACCGGTACGATGTCGATGTGGCCTTATCATGCCGGTTCCGATTAGGTTCCATGTGCCGTTTCGTGAACGACCCTCAACGCCGTTCACGAGCAGGGCGTGCAAAGAAACACAAAACAGGCTTCATTCCCTGCGCAACGGGTCGCGTGTACTCAATCCCCCTGTCGTGCGGCGCCGAGTATATCGGTCAAACTTGCCGCTGCGTGAATGACAGGCTGGGCGAGCACGACAGGGAAATAAAAAAGGGGACATTAAGTCCCAGCATCCCATTCTCCGCCATAGAGGCACATGCTCTTCGTGTGAGCCCCAGTTTCACAACGCGCGGATTCTGGGCTCACATAACGACCGCTACGGGCTCGAGATAATTGAAGCATACGCCATGCAGCAGGCATCTCAAAACATTTCGTCTCCCTCGATCGCTTGTCCTTTCGGAGAGGGAGGCGGCTTATCTGCGACCCCAACTGGCGGCCTTGACGCGGGCCCAGGGGCCCTTGCTCACTGACAGTGCGGCGATGCGGTGCCGCTCTGTGTCTCAAGATGACTCCCTCTTCCCTACACCACCTCCCCCCCTCCTAATCTTACCGGGCTAACAACTTCCTGAGTTTCTCATGCCGACCCCCCTTCTTGTCGTACTAGGCTAACAGATCCTCGCTCTCCTGCAGACCCAACCTTCTCCCCTCCTCTCCCCCCTTGTTTCACTTTTCCTTTCCTTCCCCCTTTCCTTCTTTTCCTCCCCCTCCCTCCCTTCTTTCACTTTTCCTTTCCTTCCCTTCCTTTCCCTCATAGTCCACCGATCTCGACGCCACCATCTAATAAAAACACTACATGTTGTTGAAAGTCGAAAGATGTCCGTCCTTGTCCGTCCTTTTTGTTTATTCTTTCTGTAACAAGTTATTTCGAGGAACTTCGTTTCTTGAACATGACCAACGATAACTGTGTCCCATACATGATGTTGTTTTTTGTTGCTGTTGTTGTTTGTTGTTTTTTTATGGGGGGGGGGGGGGGCTTTGTAGCATGCTGCGATCGCGAACGGCAGTCAGGCATGCATGCCGACGTCAATCCGACAGAAGTGCCTTTTTATGTTTTCAGCCTAATTGAGCAAGTGGAACGTGTCTTTCCACCCGCGAGTCCAAGCCCGAGTGGCTCGGTATCTTTAAGTGTTTCGTAAATTGCGCGTGTTTTAATATGCCCTGTAAAATCTTCTAGTGCATTTTAATGTTATGCGACTTGCACTACTCACCTTTGCAATACAGAAGAAAAAGACTGTCTGCGTGGCCCATTCGGCTGCTTGTCTGACTCGCAACCGAAGGGTCATAGATTGGAATACCGCCTCCGTCTAAAATTCATCAGATTTTTCTTTAAGTTAACGAATTACTTTATAAAGTGCAATCATTGGTGACATGCGAAGACCTTTAATTCGCCTTACATGTTACGTTTTATTCACTTTCATTCCACGCGTGACGTCATGCTTCACGTGTGCACTGTGAGTTGTTTGAAATTCCTGCGCGAGGTCATGTGGATAGACAACATGATCCTATCGACCAATCGATTTTCGCGGCTTTTGTGGGACGCCACCGGCTTTTCTGGCACGCTGGTTTTTCTGGCACGCCGGTTTTTCTGGCACGCCACCGAGGCCGGCGCGACACGAGCCCCTTAAAGCTATTGCTTTACAAATGGGCAAATCTGATTGTGGCGACTCGACACCCCTTCCAATCATAAACGGGTTAATTTCCAACTGCTGGAACCTGTAACGGGAACCCGCTCCGAAATTGAGAAGGAATGAAAAACGAGCGTTCGTTCCTGTTTTGAAGCAATTGACGTTCATAACACTGGACAGTGTAGGGCTACTAAACTTCTTTATTTTTGTGTACATTAGTAGTACCATAATACAATTGGTGTACATTTGTGTAACCGCCGCCCTTCCAAAGTCTTATTTAGTTCTGTGGAAATTTTGGTTTTAAAAACTTAATAAATTTTAGTAAATACTCTATTGTCTTGTGTCTATATATGTCCGACCTAATTTCACTGGATCCTGGAAAAGTAGCACCATTGCCTACCCTGACTGCTAGACCTACACAAACAGATACCAACATACAGACAAGAAAATATTTATTGACACAATTAACAAAATTACAAAACGTTGCACTGTTACCGACCTAATAATCAAGACGTCACACTCTAAAAATCTTAAATTATGTATATTTGCTGCTGCGCAATGTTGTAACACTTAGCAACATTTAGGATGTGCACAATATCACTGCAGCCCCACAATGCGCCGTACCGAAGTTTTGTCGTATAATATTGATCGGGGCAAACAAGCTGTTGCAAAAAGTCGCTGGACATCTACTCTTCCACAGTATAGACCTACCGATAGCTGTTGTTAGTATTCGTAGCTTGTTCACTGGTGCTTGCAGCGACAAATTTCCTTCATCGACCTCTGTTGGGATTTCTAAGCGGAGGACGCGTGCGGCTATAGTTCAAAAGTGTGTGGCGACGCGACACTCTCTCAGAACGTTTTTTGGTTATTTTTACCGAGGAGCAGTAGGTGCAGGAGCTAGTTCTTGAAAGGCCCCAACGGCTCAGGACTTGTCTTGTATTCAAGACCTTCATTTCTGCCTGCCATTGAAGGTCACTTTCAGGTCCGGGTAATCAAGAAGGGCATGAGTCCCACCGTCTTCGCTGGTTCTCGAAGACAATGTCGTACCGAGTGCTGCCTGTAGCTCCGAAATACGTGATGCTGGGAGTGACGACACGTCATCCACACCCACTAGTCCTCGAATGTAGCGGAAATGTGCGACAACCGTAGCGTAGTGTCGGCTAGGAGTTTCTGCTTTTATGACTGCGTTGAAATTGGTGAACTCGAAAAGGTGACGATCGAGGGGTCCGAGCGGTAGGGCGCGAGAATTCCTTGTGGCTGTTCCGGGTTGGTCGGGACACTGAGCGTTGTACGAAGAGAAAGGTTCCGAGCAGTACGAGTAACGTTGGGAATGCTCCATCCGCCACAGTCCACGGATTGGTGCGGCACAATTTGCTGAATACGTTCCGTCTTGTTCTCCCAAAAGAAGTAGAAAATTACGCCATGCAACGCCCTCACTTGCGTTGGCAGCAAGACGTGTGCAAGGTGCCACGCTTTAGCACACCGACCAGTCTTGATCAGATACGCTTTCTCGCGGAACAACAAGGCGAAAAATACTGCAGGCTGCACCCTGTCCTGCATTATGCTTGTCGCTAAGTTTCAGTTTCGTTACACTTTACCATCAACGGCAAAACATACGCCGAAAATCTCCACCTCCCAGACGCTGAGGATTCCCTAGGAGGGGCTAACTTGGAAAGAGCCAAGGAGAAGCACCATAGACTTTTGTAGGTTAAGCTTCGCACCGGATATTGCTGAGAACTTCTGAAACAAGCGAAGTACTTCCAAAATTGAGTATTCCTCACAAAGAAAAATATTTACGTCGTCTGCATAATCGGACACGTTGAGAAAGCCGCTCCCGGGAATAGGGAGGCCCCGGAGGCTTGGACTATTTGTGCAGCACTGAAGAATGGGTAGATAGTGATCGTGAATACCAAAGGTGACGGGGGCATTCCTGACGAACACCTCGTCTGATAGAGAAGGCCGGGCCGATGCCGCCACAGAAGAAAATGCGACCTTCACTGGAGGAGGAAGCACGCTCCAGTAGCGACACAAATTCAATGGTAAACCGTACGCGTTAACAATGTATAATACTGCTCTTCGACTTGATCAAAGGCTTTTTATTGGTTCAAAGACAGTACGCAACCAGGAGCCTGGTGGGACCAAGTGTAGGAAATGAGGTTGCGAATGGTTGACACAGCCCAGTACATACATTGTTCCGGAACGCAGCACATTTGCGACGGATGGGTGACTGTGTCAAGGATTAAACGTATTGGATGGAAAAGAAGTGACACCACTAGTTCGTAGTCATTGTTCAGAAGTAATATTGGTCTCCATATGGTTCAGTTTAGGAGTAACATTGGTCTCTATGTAGTCAAAATCAGCTTTAGGCACCACAACAATAAAACTATCACAAAAAGGTTTTCCATCAAGTGTCCGGAACAGATTGTAAAGACTCTTCTAAGAGAACCTTGCGCTTCCACCCAGAAGATTTTGTAATAACCAGAAGGTAAGCCATCAGGGCAAAACCGTTTCGGTTTCCAGTGCCGCGACGAGCAACGCGCGTTTCTTCGCGTCGTCCGTTACCTCCTTGCCTTCGAAGTATGCCTCCACCTTGATGAGGTACGCGCTCCACTTGTTCTTCTCTTCATCGAACTCCGGCAGTTGGTGATTCATTCATGAATCGGAGGTCGTACGGTCTTTTCCTATGATGACCGAGGGATCCCCCTGGCTGTGGTTCTCTTCATCGTCCTAGCTCCTCGAAACTGTTAAAACTTCGGACCATGGAGAACACGACACATTATGGAGCCGTAAATTGGTTTCAAAACACACTGATCATTTTTGTTTTACTTTTGGTTGTTACAAGAGAGTAGTCAATCACGACAAAACCCAAATATATTGACTGGGTTACGATACAAGCGCACAAACGTCGCTCTGTCGCTCAATTCACTTGAGTGTACTTTTGTTGCCATATCATGGCCAAGGCTGTCAATGTCTTCTAATATACACGCTTTTTTTAAATCATACAACTATATAGGCACAATATTATACAACTTCCGTGTGGAAATATTCGTGCCGCTGCACACTTGACAGTGACGGTTCGCAACTGAAGCTACAATGGCGTACTCAAAGCCTGAGGCCTTGGGTGGCAGAATTCGGGAGGAAGCAAAATTCGGAGGTGGAGCGTGGGCTAGAGTGGCACCGGCCCTTTGCAAGCTAATGCCTTAACTCTGTCGATACAGAGCGACGAAAGCAGGACGTTGCCTTCTTGTATGTTAAATTACCCGCCTCTACAAAAAAGAAAGAAATAAAAGAACACGTTCGGTGACTACAATGAACCACATGCTCTTATAAGTGGCACTATGCGTATCTGTCTCGATTGTTTCGTTGACAGCTGGCGCCGTGATCACTTTATTGATTCAGTCCGCCGTCTAGTGTAAAGCTGCGTGAACGAAGGCAGAGCCTCAGAAGGCAGAGTGTCAACAGCTGAACGGGTGTCTTCGTCACCGACAATACAAACACAGACGCGACAAACAAAAGCTGCATATCGCAATCACCGCCCCACGCAGAGAGTGCGTCTTGATCATTTTTGTTTTCTCTCTCGACATGGAAATATGTCGTGTAAAACACAATCACGGCATGGAAAATCAGTCCTTGACTACAACGGCGGAGCCGTACACGTTGGGACTCAGCACCGTAGGCATATTCAAGAACACTTCGGTGAGTTTCATTTCGTCAAAGCCTGCACTCATGAAGAGCTCTTCCGGTCTCCTGTTTATGTGACATCCGCAGAAGGAGAAACTCCACATCGGATCGAGCAGCGTCTGTACGACGGAACCCCAGGTTCCTGCTGGATGGGCCACGTGCTCCAGGAATACCAACCTGCCGCCCTGTGAAAGAACGAACATTCTGGATGAAAGCACGGTCACATATGCGGGCCCCGTTTATCTGGACACCCCGCTATCTAAACAGCGTTTGCGGGAACTTGGTAAATGGATACATTTTTGTCTCGTTAGTATTGAGCTCATATTATGGACGCTTTTTTTTCCTGAGGGCGAAAACGGAGGTAGGGGGGGGGGGGGGTTACGGAAAGTTTTATATTAACCAGACCACACTCTACACTATAAAAAAAAATTCACCTATCGTTTTTTTATGTTTTTTTTTTTGCAGAACACGCCGATTGCTATTTATCTATGGCCGGCTATACGGCCGCTGTAAGCTCAACACTACGTGGCTACAGAGCAGATTCGACAGCATTTTTTATTGCATTTACTCACTGATTGAAATACATCAGCCGCGACATTACAAGTTCTTTCGGGGCACGCGGCGGCCAAGACGGCGTTCAAAGCGCCAAATATGACGAAGTAAATTTATGGGGTAGCTATCGCATTCGTTTCTGCGATCCGACTAGTTATAAGCGAAAATTCTCCGGAGACGTCATGACATCGCCTACGGTTGGTCTTTGAAGGTCTGCTCAGACGCTTGCAGGTCTTTAGGACCTATACTCTGTTTCACACTTAGCGTACAACGCTGTCACAGCTACTGGCGGGAGCACGAGGCTTGCTCTCGTTGATCATTTGCACGCGCGCTCGCGCGAACGAAACCATAGACAAAGCCACGCGCTCGCGCCGGTAACTTTGACAGCGTTGCATATTAAGTATGAAACGAAGTATAATGTCTTAAAACCTCTTAAAATATCTTACAATGAGACACTGCCACGATGGCGCAATCTATAAGGTAAAACTGCAGGAACTGTATTTCGCTAGAAGCAAGTACGATATAGCTTCGCAAATATTGGATACTCCTCCGAAAACCTATAGGAGCGGCGACGAACGACAACAGTGGCGCCCCTAGCGGACCTTTAGTCTTCGCATCCAGTCGACGTAATGGAAAAGTATAGGCTCCGCGACTGCATAGACGTTTGCGGGCCCCATTTCGCTATCCTAAGAGCCGAAACACTGAATTGCGTTCAGTGAGTTTGCACAGCGATATCGACATATATTTTGTTTGAGGCGAAAGGTTGTCACGAAGTGTGGTATGTCGCCTAAAATATTCGTGATTGCTACATGTTTGCGTCGCAGTAATTAAAGTTGATTCGTAGTTGCGCTCTTCAACTAAGGAAATAATTACAGGAAATAGAATCATGAAATGTGCACCTCGTTACATATATATCGTGAAATAGTTCACGAAATGCGTTTCACAATAGACAGAGTGCTGCCGTAAGGACCAACATATTTGGCACTCCTCGCAAAATTCGAATTCCAAACCTACGTAACTGAAATTGGGCACGCGAAGGTAGTTTCGCAAGAACTTGTTTGTCTATTTTTAGTGACTAATTCTGAGATAGTGAAATATTAAAAGTAAATCAAAATTGGAGGCCGTGTACTTCTTATGCCCAATACCAGCATGTTTGTCGTCTGCACAATGGTTTGTGAGCTCGTACGTGGGTGGCTTGCTGATCGCAAAAACGCAAGAAACCAATGGCAGAGGCTGGTGATCAGAAAGATAATACCGATAATTATAACTTATTACAAAATATCGGAACAATGACCGTCTGGATGCATGCTCACAAACCAGTGTGCAGACGGCGAACATCCGGTTTAGAGCATAGGAAATGCACGGCGACTGTTTTAGTCTATTTTTAATATATGGTATCTCCGACCTGAGTTCTAAAAAAATAGACAAAACACTTCTTGCGAAACTTTGTTCGGGTACCCAGTTGCAGGTATGTATGTGTGGAATTCGAATGTTGCAAGGCGTACCAAATGTCACGTTAGTCCTTACGGCCGCACCCTGTATATGATGACGACGTAACTGAGCTAAAAGCAATATTACTTTCAAAATATTACGAAAGTTTTTGGACAAGCCTGTTCAGTTTACCTTTTTATAAATCACTGAGCGGGAGCCACAACTCTTGTTTTCCTAACCAACATTGTTTAAACTCACCAACCTGATGTAGGCGAAGAATCATCCAAAGAGGAGTGATCAAAATTGTTTCTTCTATTTTATACGTATACTTCGTACTCAGCTCAAATCTGGCCTAAATAGCGCGTATCCAAGTAAACATTCTCTTATATAGGATAAACTAATATAGCCTGGCTGTTGAGGTTTGTTCTTGACAAGATGCCGGTCAATTCAATTTCCGAATAAATATGACTTCGGATAATTTTTTGTTTGTTCAATAAAACAAAGTAGTGTTTCATGCTCTATCGACATGGCAGCTACTTAATCGGTCACTTCTTGACGGTCTGCGTGCGTGATCGTCACAGTTCCGCCATGCGCCCCTGTTTTGTGTTTGTCCAACCCACAGACACGTAAAATTGCTGTTTATCACATAAAATAGGCAATAACAGACTTCTATATGCTTGAGAAGTCATAGTGGTATATGGAAGGCAGTTGTTTAAATCAGCTTCATAATCAAACGTTTGTTGAAGGTGCTTCCAAATCTCTTATTCCCGTGCCTATCCAGGATAAAAACGCCGGAAAAGATTTGCAGAGCATCTTTCAAAAAATTTGGGGAGAATTTACTAAAGATGTATATTGTTAATGTAATAATTAATATTTGAATGTATCAAGTTCAAATAACCGCTTGAGACCGATATGCGAAAAATATGCCAGCAGCGTAACCGACCGATCTGCGGAAACGTGCGCTTTTGTTCGTTGTTTGGCACTGCGGAAAACCGGGTCGCGTGGTGTGCAAAAAAGGGCATTGTATTCACATGATAGACCTCAAGGCAAATACACGAAATGTGCAGAAAGACACAGATAATAATAGTATACTTTAAAAAAATCTGATATAGGATGCCTTAGTGCTAAAATAAATACATAGCTATGTAATGATATTCCTAATTACACATAAATAGCGTGAAGGAAAGGCAAACATTTTTATAATCTTATCATAAATTACTTTTGTACCTCAGCTTGCACGAACACGAAACTTCAAGAAATAATGCCTCGGGAAGCTAATGTTATATTCGGCTTGATGTGCTTTTGCTTTTTGGGCCTTCGCTTTACAACTCAGTGCTTTATCAGTCATGCACTTTAACATTTTATTAGGCTGCCGTCTACCATCACGAGACTGCCGTATATACTGCACAGATTTGCAATTTGTACATCTAATTTTGCTAGAGTTGCGAACATTGAATTTCAACTGAAAAACTAAACTGTTTAGCATGGTTTGCACGTGGCGCCATCGCACTATATGTTGAGTCATTGCGATTTGTTAATGTCGAAAAAATCCAATCCGGTGGTGCAATATGCACGCTGCAGAAGGTTAGCGCTGAGTGCAAGCCATGTATTTGAGAGAAACAAGTTATTCTTGCTTGGTGCAGCGTCGTGACGAACGGCGCGAGCGTCTGGCACCACAAAAAAGCGCTTTCTGGCATGAGTGTTTTTGCAAACAGAGTAGTTTCCGGGGCCACGCTTTCTGTTTTGTAACGAAGATGCGCGGCAGAGGAACCTTCACAACACGGTTTGTTTTTAAGACTACCACCCTTCCCCCTTTTCCAATTTGTAGCGTGAGCTACACTGGCCGAGGTTGAGCGGTTTCGTGTGGCTCTCATAATAAGCCATGCTCATTATGCGAGCCGTGCTCATTATGCGGAGCGCGCTCCGCCGCCGCGTGCTCCGCCGCGCCCGCCTCGTCGGTCTGCGCATTCCAGAGGAGTGACGTCATAGCCGCGGCAGACGCACTGGCGCCGCCGCGTGCCCAGCTGTGCGCCTCCGTTGCGCAGTAGCCAAGTCTGACGCTGCACCGGAGCCGCTTGATACCACCTCTCATTTTGTGCGCATAAGCTCACGCTACGTATATCCTGGCATAACCGAGCTAAGCCACCGCAATTTTTTTCGCTTCTCCAGAGAATATTTTTTTACTCCTTGGAGAATTCCTCCTCTATTCGGGGGTATTAATTCGACAATTATATTTGTGTCACTTAATAACAGTAATCCTCCATTGCTTTTATTTCGCTCCCAAAAACCGTTAAGTTCAAACAAAATGCGGAGATGATCGAAGCTTGGGGGAGAACTTGAGAAGAACACTCCTGTGAGACTTAGAGCGGCTGCCAACATTCGGCTGTCCCCCTGAGGCCACTAGGATTCTATTTTGTAGGAATCCCTCCCGTGCATACTTGCAGTTTTATCTAACGTCGGATTAATATGTCGCGTTTAGCCTGATAATTAAAGCGTACAGTCTAAACAAACGGGACAGAAGAGAGGGAAGTTCTGTTGCGTTTGTTTGCGCGTCTTCTATTTTCTGTCTCGTTCGTTCGCGCTGTATGTTTTAATCGCCATTCCTTACCAACTCGCCCAAGCTTTAATTTTGAATACCTTTAGCCAATTCAGTGCTTCTACTCTTGGGGACAACTTTCTGAGCCAGATAATCAACAACGAAAACATGTTTGGGTGCCTCAATGAGGTGTAAATATCAAATGGGTCGTGCAACAATTTTTGCACTTTCGGTAAATGCCGCTAAGAACTAATCCATGACGTTGATAGCTCGCAAAAACACCCATTAATTTCCCTCTTGGGCAGGCGAAAAAAAAATAAAGGAAAGCCGCAGCTTTCCCTTCCCCACCTCGCAGTTAGAACAAGGAGCCACGTGATCTTATCCTAGTTATATACCGTCAGTGTTTATCATAATCATGCGCTGGGGTTGACAAAGCATAAAGCATTGGTTGAGGTTCAGACATTGTTGGAATTCGACTATTCTCATCTTTCATCTTGATTGAACCCGAGCCATTACCTGAATGTTTGGCGATGCTGATTGTTATGAACCCGAACACTCGGCTCGGGCTCAAGAGAATCGAGTACGTCACGGTGTCACGCGATTTGAGGTGTGATGTCGTGATTTTATGTCACATCACGGTGTCAACAACTCTAATAAATCTAGTGACGTTCTCAACTTAAATTGACTTGACTCAGTGAGTCACGTCACGTGACGCCACGGGGCCTCTCGACATGACATTGCTTGACAGCAGGTTTTGACACCATGACGTCACGTGACAAGGTCGCACATGATTAATCATAGTGCCAGCACAAAAGTGCCACGAAAACCCATAATTTCTCATAGATTGCAATTCTGTATATGACGATTTGATAATAGAGAAATTCAACTGCCAATTTTTTATTCTCGAACATTAATTATTTTTCAATTCGACTCGGTTCCGGTTCAATACCCTGATTATGAGTGTTTATGTTTAACTCCATATTTATTTTAATATAATTCAAATAAACTTCCAAAAATAAGTTCTTTAGTAATGGTAGAACATCGTTAAAAGAGAATGAGAAAGAGTTCGGGGTTTATTACGAAATGACGCTACCAAAAATTATTTGAGTCAAGGTTTGCAGACGGCTCAACTCCGACACCAAAGTGAAAGTAACGGTGATGAAAACACCGCCGTCTTCTTTCCACTTGTTGTCGGTTATAAACGATGTGGAGGAATAGACCCCACGCGGCCTCTTTCATCTGAGTGCACGTCGAAACTCGCTTGCATAGAAGCTTTGCAGATACGACCCGTGACGTCGCATTTCTGAGGGCGGGCTCATTAAAATCGTGGGTATCCTATAGACCTTTTTCGCAAGGGCGCCGCCATCTTGAATTGTCGTAACGTCCAGTATGGGCGAAAATATTGTTTTGCCGTCGCCACGCCAATAGAAGGCATTTAGGACATAAACATAACCGTCAAACATTCTCGTTTTGCGTCCCCTCTTTTTTTTTTACTATTTGCAGGTTGAAACGTTTTTATATTTTTCGTCGCCCATACCGGGTATGCCTACTTCGCGGTCGGGGGCGAGAGTAAGCGAAAAGGTCTATCGTGACACAAAGTATCGGCCAAGAGAAGGCGGCCGAGTAACGACCGAATACAGCCAAGAACGAATGATACAGTAGGCCCGTTTGTTATTTTTCTGCCCACTTGGCTGAAGCACCAGGTTTTTCATTGACATCGATGACTACGTATGCACGCGTGATTGGAAAAAGAAATTCGAAAGGCTGCCAGACACGATATATCTTTTTCCCCTTAAAAAGTAACTGCAACTGAAAGAATCCCTAACCTTAGCGGACTCCAAAGCCATGCTGTACGCCGTCCTCGAGTTGGCCTCGTGGTAGCGGCTGGTTTTCAAGTACAGAAGACCCTGGATCCTTTTGTCCTACTACTTTCAGCCGCTTACTGTAGTACAGATCACTTTTTTAGAGATGATGGACTTCTTCACCTTTACGGGGTCGCCTAAACAAACTTTGGGGTCGTCGCACCTTTTTATTGGTCTGTATACTCCTTGCTGTACTTCTGCATCGTCTTCACTCACTCCCGTAGATTCACCATTCTTGAATCGGGTTCAACGAAGGATCTTGGGCTAGGACATTCAACGATGTCCATCATGGTCCGTGGGGCCCGACCGTGGAGTTCTACAACCGTGGCACTCCTGCCTTTTGTCTGGGGTGTACTCCGATAAACAGCAAGGTAGTCTACGACTGCTGTTTCTAGGGTACGTTGCTTCAACGCTGCAAGTTGAATGAAGTATTTCAGCACCCTGTTGAAGCGTTCTGTTTGCCTGTTACTCTAGGGGTAGTAGATAAAAAACAAGAGTGCTTTGTCGCTCGCTGTCGAAGGAAATTTTTAAAAATAGTATATGCCAGCTCTGGTCCGTGGTGGGTATAATCATGAGTAAAATAGCGCAAAACAGCAAGGAAGGAAGGACGAAGTAGACAGGAAGGGCGCTAAACTGACAACTGACATTTAATAGTCTATAAAGGAGGAGAAGAAAGAAGTTACTGATGTTATACCATAAAAGAAAAAAGTACACCCTCAAAGTTGTTATACGTATAAATTGTAAAATAAAATGTATGAAAAAGGGGTGAGTTGCTGATATATGTGAGTGAAAAAAAGAAAACACGTAAGAAATAAAAGAGAAAGAAGGAAGCAATAATTTTGAAACAAAATTAAACAATTGCCGAAGTACACGCACTGAAATCGTAGATGATGCAAAAAAGGGGTGAAGTTTGAGACCAAAAAGGAACATGAGATTGCAGGCTAATACCCAATTCACACGGCAGCGTAAAGGTACCTTTAGCTTAGGTCCCTTAGCTGAAGGTACCTGTAGTAAACGGCCTTCTTGATCACACGATAAATAAACGGAGCACTTTAAGTTGATGTCAATTGCATTCCTGCTAAACCGCGAGAGGAGCATATGATAAACAATTATTCCTCAAAATCGGTTTGACGCGCAATTTTTGATTATTCTGTGTGAAATATCACATTTAAAACCTAAATATCTATTTGTGTTTGCTTTTGCGGCACTTCATTTTCTTTTTCTCTAAGCTCTAAGAGTCTTACTTTAAAACGTCCTACCTGTCTAGCCACACTGGCCCTAAATTATCTGCGGTTACGAGTTACAGCGAGTGGGCGACCTTTTTCTGCTTAGCAGCTCCATTTTCCCGCAGTTCTCACTAAAATAGCTAAATAGTGCCCGCCAGAAACGAACCCCGTTGGAGTCTCAGTGCTCATGGTTACGTCAGTCACACCATCGAAAGAGATGGACGACGATGAAGATAAAAGGTCCTGGGCGGGAGAGTCGGACGATTCGTCCACAACCTCGAAAAAGATCGCAGTGGTCCATCGCGTTCGGGTTCGTAGCAGACATTGATTTCCACGTGCCGCCGCTGCTACCTGCTAGCAGGAGTATGCGTTCCTCGTTAGTGTATTTTTCCATCGCCTTTGTGTAAACAATAATTTCGTAATTCGCTACTCATATATATTCAATTTGTTATAATGCATTAAACAAGATATATTTATATATCTGTGATTTTTATTTGGAGTTTTTGGGTCCGAGGCTACTCCCTGTAGCTGTAAAGGGAGCTCGGCGAGCTCCGTTTAACACAGGACCTCCCTTAGCGAAAGGGACCTTTATGCGCCATGTGATCACGTTCTCCAGCTCCCTTTACGACAGGTACCTGGGCTAAAGGTACCTTTACGCTGCCGTGTGATTTGGGTACTTGTCGTCAAGTCATAAGATTGAGGTAGTCAAGTTCCTTTTGAGATAAGGCGATCGATGGGGCGCTGATGCACACCGCCCCACGAGACACAATTGCATGAGCTTCATACAATTCGCGTGTTCTTTTGGATCGAAAACGTCTTAGGATTTTGGTTCGGCTAAACACTGCTGAGCACATACAGTCACTTGCATGTATCGCAAGATGGCCGGCTGGTGACGATTTCAAGGCTAAGGCATGTTCTCGTAAGCGATCATTGATGCATCGGCCTGTTTGTTCCACATATGTTTTGCCGCAGGTGAAAGGTATTTCGTACACCACTCCTCGTTGGCAGTCGACGTATTGTTGCTGATGTTTCACTTTGCACTCAGCTTGCTGTGGTTGGAGCACTTCCTTCTCCCCAACGGAGTAGTTACGTTCGCTTTGAGTGAGCTTGCGGTATGCGAAGGCGACGGTGTGAAGTCCGCCTTGAAACTTATGGTGCACCACGGCCCTTAATCCTTACCCGAAGGCATCCGTAGTCACCACCAAGGGGAGTGAGGGGTCGAACATGTGTATGGCTTCGCAGGCAGAAAAGAGCAGCTTCACCTGACGAATGCTCTGCCCCGTCTTGTCAGCCCAGAAAAAACCAACAGCCTGCCGTAGGAACTTGCTTAGAGACCCTACAACGTCCGCGTGGTGGGGCAGTAATTTGGCATAGTAGCCAAAGTCTGAGGAACGAAAGTAGCTCGGTGACATTGGTAGGTCGCGGTGCATTGACGATTGCGTTGATTTTCGACTAGAAGAGGTGACAATCCCTTGTGGCTGACGACATGTCCCAGGAACGTCAGCTCCCGGACATTGAAGACACACTTGCTGTTAGGGCGTAGTAGGGCGTAGACCTGCAGTAGCGATGCGGCATAGTACCGTTCGAAGATTCGTGGTGTGCACAACCTCCGACTTTCCTTAGACGATGACATCATTGATGTAGCCCATGTGGGAATTCGCGTACCGCCGCCGATACGCCGTTCCCCACGTGGTCCGTCAACAACCAGAGTCCAGCCTGGTTCTTTCACGGGAGCGGGATTCCGCTCCCCGTTTATTGGTACATAAAAACACAACGCTACAAAACACTCAATCTATACTACAAACACACGCGACATTACTCAAATATTTACAAACGTACGTTAAGCCCAAAGCTTAACACAAAGAGGGCCCCTAGGCCTCGTGTCCCGCTATTGCCCGAGAGCAGTTGCTAGCACTCGCCTTTCTTGAGCGCCGGCCGGAATCCTAAGAGACTCTTGCCTCCCGGTTACCCGACAATATCGACCGATGGGCGAGGAGGTTTTCTCCTCGCCCGCCATGGGGCGCCTGCAGCGCCATCCAGTGGCTAGGAGAGAAAGCGGCACGTCGGGAGCCGAATTCGAGATCCCGATCGACCCCGCGGCGACACGACCATGTGATCGTGTCTGAGGCGAGGCAACTAAATAGCTGCCTCGCGGCCAAGACGGCTAAATGGTTTGATAGGCGCCCTCGTGAATGCACGGTGCGCCATACTCCCCTCTCCTAAAAATCGAAGTACGCCGGGATTCCGACGTACGGCTAGGCTGCTCGGGAACACCGTCGCTTTGTTTGGCCTGGAAACCCCCCCACACGCACACCCACACCACTGGTCCCATGGGTCGTCCTCACTGAGGTCCATCAGTTCGCCTGAGGCCTGGGGTTCGCGGCCACCGCACACCTCACAGTAGACTGTGTCGACTTCGGCTTGGCGGCGGCCTCCGGGGCAACGGGGTCCTTGAACAGTGTGCCTGGCCACCATGAGACTGGCCTCCCCGGAGGGTGCACCGAGAGGGACTGGTTGTGACCCAGCTGCGACAGCCCTCCCGGAACGATGCGGGCTGGAAGTCCAATTTCACTGAGAACTGCACCCGGCGTCTTGCGTGACGTCGCGGACGTCCAACGAGGCTCCCCGAGCTGTGGTTCCGGCCGGGGAATACGCTGCCCGAAGACGAGGAGTTCAGCCCAGGCTGGTGTTTGTCCAAACGGCGACTCATCCTTTCATCGTCTCCCAGGAGAGGACCATTCGGTGCACACCAAGTTGCGTCTCGAGGCAGCAGCCGCAGGGCCGATGACAGTTTACCAGCCGAACGCCGTGCGCAAAAATAAAAACATTGAAAGCAAAAACAAAACAAAAAAAAACACTGAGGGTTCCGAGGCACCCCCTCCCCCATCCACAAAAAAAAAAGAAAAAAAACAATGCCGGGAACGCCGATTTCGGATCGTTCACCCTCTTCTTCCCTTTCCCGGGCCACGCACTCTACGAGGTTCCGATCCCATCGGGTTGCCTCCGGCTACGCGTGTTGTAGCTGTGCCGCGGTGGTCCCAGGAAATCCTGAGATCGTTGGTGCCCGCGAATGCCCCTTTGCGGCCGCTTGACCGGCTCATCCCCTTCCCTGGGGAAAAAGGGTTTCAGTTCGCCGATGTGAACTGTCCCGCGGACGAGATCAGAATTCTGGTCCCTCAGCGTGTATGTCAGTCGGGACCTCTTGGAATCGATGACGAAGGGGCCAACCCACTTGGGGGCCAACGCCGCCGAGAAGAACTTGCTCGCATCGCTCTGAACGTGACTTCGCCGAAGAACGGTGTCGCCCACCTCGAACTGCGCATCGCGGTGCGCTTTGTCGTAGGTGTTCTTCTGCTCCGCGCGCGCGCGAGCCCTGTTTCCGCGAGCGGCGTCCAGCGCCCGCGACAGTCGCTCTCTTGTACGCGTCGCGAAATCCTCGTGCGAGGGCACCGCTCTGGCCGCGCTCGGTCGCGGGCGAAGAACCGCATCGGTCGGCGTAGAGAGTTCTCTGCCGAAGTTCAGCAGCGCGGGTGTGAACCCAGTGCTGCGGTTGAGGTTGGACCGCAATGCAAACGAAATCGAATCCAAGTGCAGATCCCAGTCCCGCTGCTTACGAGCATACGCCCCGAGCAGCGGCTTAATGTCACGGTTCCGCCGCTCGGTCACATTTGCTTGGGGATGGTAACACGAAGTCTTACAATGCTTAATCCCGAGGGCCTGACAGGTTGCCGCGAAAACTTTCGAGCAAAATATCGAGGCATTGTCACTCACCAGTCTCTCGGGGAACCCGTAGCGGCACCAGACCTCTGACAGCCTGCTCAGGACTCCCTTGGCTGTCACCTTCCGCATTGGAAACATCTCGACGAATCCGGTGAAGTGGCAGGTTACTACCAACACATGTTGATAGCCTCCGCTTGACCGCGGCAGGGGTCCCATCAAGTCGCAGGCCGCGATCTCCCATGGCCGCGTACTCACGATCGGCTCGAGCAGGCCGGGTGGTCTGCCCCCCTGGGCTTGCGCTCTTGGCACACGGCGCAGCTCCGGACATACCGGCACAGCTGCCCCTTCATGCCCGGCCAGGTAGCGAAACGGCGCAGCTTATGCCACGACTTCGGTGCACTGCCGTGACCGTCCGCATCGTGGTAGTGACGCAGCGCTGCCACTCTGAGATCGCGGGGAATCACGGTCTTGAACGACTCACTTGAATCGCTCTCTTCCGGAAAGTAGCGCAGCAGGACGCCGTCCCCATCGATCAGGTAAGACTCCAGCTCACCTGCTTCAATGTCTGACTCCTGGGCGGTGGCGCTTGGCCCTCTCGGTGTTCCGGAGTGCCGGAGCGTCTTTTCGCCTGTCTGGTCAGGATCCATCTCTTGCCTGAGCCGGTCGAAGATAGCGCGACAAAACGAATCGCTCTGCTGTGCTTCGAACAGTTCCGTTCGGTTGAACGCCGGTCCCAGTGAGGTAATCGCCTCAGCCAGCTGCGCGACGCCGCCACAGTGGGGAGCGGAGCGCGAGGCGGGATTTCCCGTCTCCCGGTGGATGGCACCGCCTCCGTAGTCTGCTGCCTCGCTCGGTGGGGGATCCACGGGTGCGCGGGAGAGCGCGTCGGCCACCACATTTGTCGTGCCCTTCCGGTACCGAATTCGGTACTCGTACTTCTGCAGTGTCAAGGCCCAGCGCGCCAGTCTTCCGGCGGGTTCCTTGATTCGGGAGAGCCACGCGAGGGCCATATGGTCCGTCTCGATCGTGAATTCCGTCCCCTCGACATAATGATCGAACTTCTTGAGAGCGAAAATGATGGCGAGGCATTCGCGCTCACTCACCGTGTAGTTCTTCTCCGCCGGGTTCAGCGCCCGGCTGGCAAATGCCACCGGTCGGATCTCTCCCTCTGCCTCCTGCAAGAGTACCGCGCCGAGACCCTGGTCGCTTGCGTCCGTCTGGATCGTGAAGGGCCTATTCAGGTCTGGTAGTTTGAGGGATGCTGTACGCGCCAATGCCTCGGTCAGCTGGAGGAACGCCTCCTCCTGCGGCGCCTCCCAGCTCCAGGGAGCCGCTTTCCTCAGCAATTGCGTGAGGGGTGCCTGCATGGCTGCGCAGTTCGGGATGTAGGCTCGGTAGTATCCTATCATGCCGAGAAAACGGCGCACTCCCCCGACATCGGTAGGGACTGGGAACTCCAAGATCGCCCGCAACTTGTCCGCGTCGGGGGAAACTTTTCCTCTCTCGATCCGGAATCCCAACAAGCTGATCTCAGAAGCTCCAATTTGGGCTTTAGTCGGGTTTAGTGTGAGGCCGGCGATCCGCAGTTTGCGCAACACGTCCTCGAGGTGACGAAGGTGGTCCTCGAAAGTTTCCGAGTACACAATGATGTCGTCCAGGTAGGCGAGCGCGTGCTGCCATTTGGCATCTCCGAGCACCCCATCGATCAACCGCTGAAATGTCATCGGTGCACCTGTTAATCCGAACGGCATCCGAGTGAACTCGAACAAGCCTCGGTGACACACGAATGCAGTTTTGCTTTCGTCGCCCGGGCTCATCTCCACTTGGAGGTAGCCTTTGCTTGCGTCGAGGGTAGTGAAATAGTTCGCTGTCCCCAGATTCGAGATGATTTCTTCGATGCTCGGAAACGGATACGCATCTTTTACGGTCACCGCGTTCAAGCGCCGATAATCGACGCAGAGTCTCGATGTTCCGTTTTTCTTTGGCACCAAAACCACCGGGAATCCCCAGGGTCCTGATGACCGGCGAATGATTCCTGACTCCAAGAGCTCATCGACGGCGGCATCTATCGCTTTTCGCTTGGCCAGGCTCACAGGACGCGGATTGGACTTCCAAGCGCGCGCGTCCCCAGTTTCAATGCGATGTTGCACCTGCTTGGTGCAGCCCGGCTGTTCGGTGAACATTTCGTCAAAGTTGTGCAGCAAAGCCGCCAACCTCTCTCGCTCTGGTCGGGACAGTCCATCGGCATTGGCCAACGGGTGGCCCATTGCGTCGCAGTGCGCGACGGAGCTCGGTGTTGGGTGGCTCATGGCGTCGTCGCGGTCAGTTCTTTCCTGTTCTGTCGCTTTTCCCAGCGCTGCCGCCATGGTCCCCGTAGAACTTTCTCGGAAACTTGAAAGGGGCGCCTGTGCCCCCTCTCGGTACCCGCCACTTGCCACGTCAATGATGATGCCGGTGTTGGCCAGGAAATCCCGTCCAAGAATGATGGGCACCGTCAGCCCGGCCAAATGGACGAACCGCTGTCTCTGCGCGCGTTGATTCCAACGTACCACGAGACGCACTGCTCCCCTCGATGTCGTCGACCCACAAGCCAACTGGAAAGTGGTCTCCCCATGCCTCACCCGAACGGACTTCTGTTGGAGATGCCTGAGGACCTCGTCCCCAATTAGCGACGCACTAGCCCCGCTATCCAGAAGGGCTGCGAACTCCTTTCCCGCCACTGTCAGGGAAATAAATGGGGCCGCGGTGCGTGTCGCTGTCCCGACTCGATACGCCGTTGGCACGCACACCGTCGATGGGATGTCGGGGACCCGCTCGTTGGTCTGTTTCGCCGCCGATAACTTTATCGGCGGCCTCCTCCGTTTCCCGAAATCTCCCTTGTGCAGTCGCGCCTATAGTGCCCGATTTCGTGGCACCGAAAGCAGCGGCCTCGCCAACCTGGGATAGAATTCTCCCCAGTGGAACGTCCGATGCGCTCACCCCTTTGTGGCAGCGGGTCGGCGGCAGTCTGCTCCTGTGCTGCGGCGATCCGTGGTGCGCCAGTCGGCCGGAATTCCGTCGCATGGACGGCCGCGCTCCTTCCTAGGAGCGATCCTGGCTCCAAGGCGTCGTCCGTGAGCTCCCAGGGATTTCCGCTCGGCTCACCGCTGGCCGCCGCCATTGCGGCCTCCCCCGTCGATACCCACGTGGCACCGGCCCGTGCCAAGCGCATCGGGGTTCAAGCGTGTCGGTCGGTGCTGGGGGAAGGTGGTACCTGCGCTCCGCCAGTATGTCGGCCTGAACCCTGCGAGCCTCATGTGCGAGCTCACTCAGACTTCCGAATGGGCGCCCACGCAGATACCGCGAAAAGGTGGGATGCGCCTGCCTCACCACCCGCTCGACCTGCTCCTGGTCCGTAGCATTCGGATCGGCGATCTGCAGGAGTTCCTGCATCGCCCGCAGGTACTCCGCGAAGGGCTCAGCGGGAGCCTGCGTTCTTTCCTCCAGTTCCCTGCGCATTCTTGGCAGGTAGTCTGCCGGCAAGAATTCTTGTCGGAAGAGGGCCGTGAACTCGTCGAGTGTTCCGGCTGACTCGCCCACAAGGCGATGCCACGTGGCCGCCGGGCCTACGAGAGCCACCGGCAGAACCCTGCCTAGCGTCTCCTTCTCGGTCAAGCCGGTAGCCTTCCGATATCGCTGGATTGCCAGCAAGAAGTCGGTCGCGCTCATAGCTCGATCGCTGTGTCCGCTGTACTCCGGCACCGGAATACGGATGAGGGTTTTCGGCGTCGGCGTTTCCCTCTGCATGCTCTGTAAGGCGTGCGCGAACGCCGCAACCAACGCCGTGGATTCACGGGACATCTCCGTGCTTTGCGGCATAGACACCACCGGCGACACCGTCGGCGTGTCCGGACTCAGCGCTGCGGTCATCGCCGCGGAGTTCCGCTCCGCCAGCCCCGTCGACGTCGCGACGTCGGCCAAAAACATTAAATCTGTGAGGGCGAAATTACCCGTGGCCATCTCGAACACTTGTTTGGACGTACCCTTCCCACCTTCGCAGTGCCGCGGTATAGACCCGCCAACCAGGGGGACCGCCCCGCGTAAACTTTCACGCAGTGTCGTCGACGGACGTTGCGACCGTAATTACGGCTCGCCTGCCCCAACGTTGATGCGCCATTTGTGGGAATTCGCGTACCGCCGCCGATACGCCGTTCCCCACGTGGTCCGTCAACAACCCGAGTCCAGCCTGGTTCTTTCACGGGAGCGGGATTCCGCTCCCCGTTTATTGGTACATAAAAACACAACGCTACAAAACACTCAATCTATACTACAAACACACGCGACATTACTCAAATATTTACAAACGTACGTTAAGCCCAAAGCTTAACACAAAGAGGGCCCCTAGGCCTCGTGTCCCGCTATTGCCCGAGAGCAGTTGCTAGCACTCGCCTTTCTTGAGCGCCGGCCGGAATCCTAAGAGACTCTTGCCTCCCGGTTACCCGACAATATCGACCGATGGGCGAGGAGGTTTTCTCCTCGCCCGCCATGGGGCGCCTGCAGCGCCATCCAGTGGCTAGGAGAGAAAGCGGCACGTCGGGAGCCGAATTCGAGATCCCGATCGACCCCGCGGCGACACGACCATGTGATCGTGTCTGAGGCGAGGCAACTAAATAGCTGCC
>JAZHYW010004887.1:0-12900 GCA_037355805.1 Ixodes ricinus
CCTTCCACTGACGCGCCCCCAAGCGGACACGAAAGAAGGGAGGAACGAGACGTTTTTCTCCTTCTCCAGGTAGACGGGAGAAAGGTTCCGCCCTCCCGCCTCATCTTCTTTCGGTTTCGTTTTTCGAACACGTCGCGCACGTTGTTTAATAAATGTTGTTGAGTTTATTGAACTTCAGCGGCAGCGAAGGCCGCCTGTAATTCCGTCTCCCAGTCCAATCGTGCAGAACATTTGGGTTACATTGACGTTTTTACCACTAATTTTGAGAAACGAGCAAACGAAGCTGCTAGAAACAGCGAAGTTTCGGAGCAGTGCCAGCAGCGCTACGTACACTGGGCTAAGATGGCCGTCTCCGGATTGCGGAACTCACGCTAGAGTGTATTAAGGGCCGCCACACTATACTTCGTTTCAGCTTGGGTCCAGACGCAGCCGATGCTACAAGCGCGAGCTCCGGGCTTCCAGCGTCACTGCGAAGCACGCGCGCTCGTGCAATGCAAGCACTATTCAGGGCCACACGCTCGCGCTCGTAGCATCGGCTGCGTCGGACCCAAGCTGAAACGAAGTATAGCGAGAGAAACGCGCGCGGCACGCCGATCGCGGCGAATGTCACGTGACAGCAGAGGAGGCCTCGCGCACACTTGAAGCATTCGAGCGAATGCATGATTTCACGCGCTCAACCGATTTTGCGGAACGCTTTTTCAACGCGATCGGCGCGCCTCGCGCGTTTTCTCGCTAGTGTGGGCGGCCTTAGAAAGGCTCACGCGAAACCACGCGGACCACGCGGAACGATGTGTCGACGTTGACGACGTTATGAAAATCGCGGAAACTGCGCCAAAGAAAGGCAGATTTTTCTGCTGGGTGCCTAGGTGCCTTCTGTGCTGAGTTCGGTTCTGTTTTCCGATGCCGTGTGCCAACCGGCAATAAACGTTGTTCTGCATTTCTGCGTGTCAGCAACCATAGGCGTAGACTACGGGGGGGGCATCGGGGCTCGTGCCCCTCCTGGTGAGATCCGGGGGGAGGGGGGCAGAGCCCCCTCGGGCCCGGGCCATGATCCTTACCGAGACGCTGTTTACGCGCCATGTAACGAGCTTCTAGTAGTGGCATGTAAACAAAATAACGCCCATGTTGCCATTATTGACAAAATA
Source organism: Ixodes ricinus (assembly GCA_037355805.1). NCBI lineage: Eukaryota > Metazoa > Arthropoda > Arachnida > Ixodida > Ixodidae > Ixodes > Ixodes ricinus. Next base: position 1,146 of record JAZHYW010004887.1, read on the forward strand.
CATGGGAAATGACATCCCAGCGTGCTTTCGTTAGCTTCAATCTCCAGTTCTAACGAAAAGTCACACGCAACCCCCCCCCCCCCCCCGAGAACTTCTCAGCCTGCCCCCCCCCCCCCGGGAAAATGGAAAGTCTACGCCGCTGTGCAGCAACATAGCAGCAACATCGCGATGGCAGTGTTGTGCGTCGTGACGAGAAGACTGGAATTATCGCCGACGTGACTGTGTGTTCGCGTATCAGTGGATGGCGTAAACTGTCGGGCATTGATGCCGCCGGTCGGGCCGTGATCGGAAGAGGCGGGGCGTTGCAGGCTGACTTTCCGCTTCACATTAAAGAGTTGAAGACCTCTGCCTGAGGGATTACGGTGCAATCGATCGATCTGCTGATATACTCTGTTTCACCTGATGATGTACCGCAGGTAATGCTACAAGAGCGAGCTCCTTGCTCTGGGGCACATCTCGGCGGCACAAGCTCTCGTGACTTAAGAGCAGCTGCCAACGATATGAGCTCGCGCTTCTTGCCTTCGCTGCGGTACAACCTGAGGTGAAACGAAGTGTAGTCCTGTTGTAACGCTGGTCTGAACCCTAGCTCCTATCGTACAGTGGCCATAGTGACTGTCGTCTGCGATGTCCTGTTGTGTCCACTCCGATGGCAATTGCGCTGTGGGGAAAAAACTAAACAGTATGGAGATATAAGAAAAAAACGTATGATTCCAGTTTGGACTTTTAGCATTAAAAAAGGATGGTAGGTAAAATCGAAAAAAAAAACTATCCTCTATTTTGCTGTTTAAATATACTACGGTTCCCGGAGAAACTACCCTCAAGTGGCGCGCTGGGTTGAGCGCCGAAAGTTTTCGAGCTCACCACGGCGTAGCTCCGTACACTTAACCCCTGCTGCAAGTCGCGACTTTAACTGTATTCAAGTTCATCGCAAAGCGATTTCTTTGCCAGGAAGCATCGCCTCCACCTGAGTCAATACCCGCTCGACAGAGGTTAATTAAAACCTAAAAATTGCAGCCGAACGCAAACAGCACAGATAGAAAAAACAAATACTACAATACAAAAACTGGCTACGACGTGCCGTGCGGGGAAGTAAACACATGGCTTAGAACCGCGGTGGAGCGGCTTGTTACATTGGCTTTCAAACAATAACGGCATCGGTGTTTACTTTTTACCTAAAGATTCATCCCCTGAGCCGTCAAAATAATCTCAGAGGTATGTCATTCCTGAAAAAAAATCAACATACTGGGATTATTATTTATGGCTTAGGTGCACGTCACCGAGAAAATCCGAACCTTCAATACGACGAGTATAACAGGCGGAAACGCAAAGCTGAGAAGTAGTAATCGGTAATTGTGCTGTTGTATTGATGTTTGTATGTGCCCTGTATGTGTATGCGTTCAATGTATATGTTAAGCTGATGCTTGTTGTATGCCTAATGTATCTATATGTGTGTATTACACCACGTGATCGACCTTCTTAAATGGCTTTGTCATAGCACTAATTAGCGGCACTAATGAGCCATCTTAATTAGCCAGCTTAATTCGCTGAGGCATCCCTCTTAATCTGCTGACTCTTCATTCTGAATGAGCCGAGTTACCTTCTCAATGTGCTGAGTCATCATCTTAATTCGCTTAGTCGTCCACTTAATTCGCTTTGTCAACCTTTTCAATTTTATTGCCTCGTTTGCCTGAGAGGTTATGTAAACATTATGGTAGTGGGTAGACCCGGAGGCATCTAGCATTGAGGTCTACCAAGTATCCTTCCAATCAAAAGCCAATCAGAGCTCGGCGTTTTTCTGACTTGACCGCAACCGCTCTGAAAGAAGCAGACGATTTGCTGACTCATTGCTGTCTCTTGCATGATTGGTTCAGCGATGATAGAACACGCACAGAAACACGACGAACACCATAATTGTGCGCGTATGACGCTGTCTCATTTGTCCCATTAGCTCGTAGCGTTGGCACGTAAACGTTTTGGTACATTTCGCGTCGCCGACGTAATTTCGCTCAAGGAATTTTTGAAGGTCGACAGAACGATGAGACATATAAGGCTTTCGCCTTAATAAAGCTGCCGGAAAGGCCCGAAGCGCGATGGTAGCGTGAGCAAATAAAAATAATTTTTGTAGAACATAAATTAGGCGGTATCTAGCTACACCTAGCCTAGCTACTTGTAATGATGATGATGATGATGATGATGATGATACTGCGGCTGCTCCCTTTGTAACGGGCGGGCTCGATTACTCGTGCCCAAGCCTGGGGGTGAATTCAGTGCCCCCTGTGTTGTGTATGATGCCACCAATCCTCCAGTCGTCTTTTTGTCTGCTCGATGGTCTTCCAAAAGGCTTCAGTAGTAATGGCTCTCTCGCTTGTTGTCGAGAGGCCCAGCGCTGTCGCTAGAGGCGGGACACCTTCGTGTAGTCGGTTCGCCTCGTCGGTGGGAGCAGTCACAGATGGCCGGATTCCGCCACAACGGAGTATGATGTGCTCCGCGGTTTCGCTCTCACCCTCGCATACTCGGCATACAGTCGACTGCACATTATTGTCGAAGCGCTGTTTGTACACCAGTGTGCGGAGGGCTCCCCGCACGAGCCTCGAACAATAGGCGGCTGCCCAAGCTGTTGTCGTACAGCCGCGTCTCTGCCGTGATTTGCTGTTTTAACTCCGCATACATGGTAAGGGTTGACTTTGTCCGGGCAGCCTCCAGCCATTGCACATTCTCCTGTTCGCGAACCCTCTTCCGCAATACAGACTCCCATTCCTTCTCTGTGGTCGCCTCCACTGGTTCTGTGAAGAAGCCGAACTTTTTCTCAAGTTGGTAAAGGCGCTTTCGCCAACGGCTCTGCAGAGAAGTCATATGTGTGTATACGAACAGCCTCTTGGCCCAGCGACACCGGTCCATGAGTCGAAGCCGCCCGTCATGAGGAAACCTTGCTTGTCGCCTCCCTTGCTTCGAAAGACGACCAGCCCAGGTCCCCCTGCCATCTGGTGTAATATGTAATTACTGTGCTTCCCCTGCCATCTGGTGGCAAGCTGATTGAACCTTCTTTCACGCTTCGCGGTAATTTCTGGTTATCGTGCAACCGCTGTTTCCAATTGGCTCTTTTAAGAGTTGCCCTTGGCTTCGCGGATTGGTTTGTCATTCCTCCGTGATGTGCGGTTGACGAGGGAATTGTGGCTCGAGGGATAGCAAAGGTAAGACGTGAAGTGCGCGAAGTAACTGGGTATCGATTGTCTCCGTTTAACATCCCAGTACTGACGACGAGAAGAATGAGTAACTGCTTTCGAAACGCAAGTTTCTTTGCCTGCGGGGGTAGCTGGCTTCGAAAATAAATGCATTTCGCGGAAAGCTCATGTTACGCTTTCATTTGCTGCTTTAAAGAGGAACTCTCGGAGCTTTTTTGAGGAACCCCAACTAACTATATTTTCCAAATCGCCGTCCTTACTCCTTCCGGTATGCTTTTTAGTATCATGAAATAGAATAGTTATTGTGAAATCAGCAAATCAAAATGACGCCAAAACGAAGATTCGAACATACCCGCGCTTTTCATTGCCGTGACGTCACGGGTTGGCCGGCTTGCGGTTCCAAAGCATTCATTTGACACCATGTTCGCTAAACTCGTCAAACACAAAGTTGGGGCCGAAGTTCGCGGAGCGTGCTGATTGGACTCTCGCGGCGATGGCGTCACGCGGGACGAGATGTCAATCATCCAAGCTCTCTCGGTGCTCGAATTCCAGTGAGAATGTGAAACACAAAGTCGCAGCGAGCTTCATCGGAGCGCGCGCGAGCAACACCGTGGGGCCAGGCGATTGAACGGCTGCACTGATGACGTCGCTCCCGCGTGTCCCTACATCCCTACGCCGCGTTAGAATTAATAATACGTAGATTGTCCCTAGGCGGGCTGTAAATGCTCTGAACTTTCTCGTCGGAAGATCGTTGTTTGTGGAAGTTATTGGTGACGACAAAGTGACGTTTCACAACTTTGCGAAAGTGTTATTTGAGGCCAAAATCTTTGCTTCGGAATCGAGGCGAAGATTGAACTTTGTGCTATTGTGGAGCCGTGCGCGGTGTACGCGGCTTTAGAGCTCATCTTCCCGAACTGTCAACAACGCTACCGGGGTCACCCAAGCGCCATGTGTGGACTGACGTCGGTAGTGTGTGAGAGAAGAGGGGGCGACGAGGGATGGAGAGGGAAAACCTAAGGAAGGGAAATAAAAAAGGTGCGACCAACACACACACACAAACATACACACACACAAATGGGAGTCAGGAAGGTCCGTAGAAATTGTTTGGGAGAGAGGAAGAGAGAGCGAGAGAGAGAGGGGTGATGGTAGTGAAGAGGGGGGATATCCCTTCCCCCGAATTTTTAGAACGCAGCTCTCAAGCGCCCGTTTCGGGCTTGAGCGGCGTCGCCGTCGGCGGCGGCGCCGCCGTCTTCACAACTGCGCGTGTTGCATTATGGGACATTTTCCCGCTAAATTTAGCGGGGAAATTGACGCCACGTGACCTCAACACCAATTCAGTTTCCCCGCTAAATGGGAGGGGAGCAGGAGAGGAGAAGGGGAGGGTACGGAGGAAGGTGGAAGGGCATACCCTCCCTCCTCCTCCTCAAGAGCTGCGCTCTAGTTCGACGTTACAGAGAACTGCAAACGTATTTCATTTTTTAAATATCTCTCTGAAATGCTATGGTCAGGGGCAGGGGCGATACCCATCCCCCTCCTCCCCCCCCTTACACCTTCATGCCCCTTGCCTCCTCTTTCGACGCCATTTGGGGGAGGGGGGAATGACCACCTCCCCGTCCTCCTTTTTGGACGACCCTGCTAGAGGCGTTCCAACTGATCGATGACGAGGAACAGCACAGCGTACAATTTTTGAAATAATGGTTCTAGAGATTCTGGAATTAAAACGGTTTGCGTTCCACGAACTCACAAGCGGCCATAACAGACTTCCAAGCGAGAGGCTCGTGCCAGGGCTCGTTGTATGCAGGCGCGTTCAGTGACATTCTTTTATAGTTCATACCTTTGACGTCAGGGTCAGGATTATCAGTTGTGAACGACAAATTTGATGGTGCCTGTTCAAGTCGACGGTGACAAGTTTGGTTGTGTACGATGAAAGCTTGGTGTCTTCGCGTTCTCGAAACATCACCGTCAATATTGACAACCTGACATGACTCTTATTTCCGTTAAAGAACGCATAATTAATCCCAGTTTGGCTAATCTTTGAAAATCTACCATAAAATTATTTTCTTCCGCCGATGGGGGAGACAACTGCCCGGAAGCGAAATCCGTCCGAAAGTGGACAATGCTACTCGGCTGGCTGTGACTTAGCCACTTTGAGCCGAAATAAATAAAAATAACAACAGGGACTCTTTTTAGTAAAGGCCGCTTTATCGGCGGAAATAAGAACAATATCAGACTATCAACTTCGACGGTGTTGATTTTAGAATGCAATTACCCAAGCCTCCATCATAGAGACAATCAAACATGTCGGTCGCAGCCACGGTGGTCGCAGCTTATAATCTTTCTCGTGACGTCACACGTATGAACCACGGCTGTCTCCGCGCGCTCTCTCGTGCTGCTCTTGTTCGGAGCCTAGGGAGTGATAGGGATTTTTCGCCCCTTCAATGAGAAACGTCACGAAGATACACGGATCTGCGGGTTATATATATATATATATATATATAAACGAACATATGCAGATGAATGAACCGTACTTAACCCAGTGAATCAAAGTTTTACGACCCCGCCGAAAGCCAAAATGAACGGCGGAGCCAGGATATATTGTATATATATATAATCTGGTATGCTCGCTCACCGGCTGTACGGAGAAAGTAAATATAGTTCTCACATCTGGAAGCTCCGCTGTGCCGGTGCTGTCACGATATATATATATATATATATATATATATATATATATCTGTCTCAGATTGTTTAGCATGGTATATCGCAAAATCGGAATACCTCAAAAGAGGAGCAGGAGGAGGAGTAAAGGAAGAAAGGAGGAGGAGCAGGAGGAGGGGGAGGAGAGGGTGCGAATGAGGAGGAGGGGCATATCCTTTCGTCCTCCTCCTCTGGAGCTGCACTCTAATTCGGCATTACAGGGAGTTGTAAACGTTTTTCATTTTTTATCTTTGTTTCATATTTTTGTAAATGAAAACTTACAACATCCTGGGAAGGTACGGTGCTCCCTTCATTTTACGCCGACACGAGAGGGTTTGTTTTTGGCATTTTCTGTGCTATTTCTGGGCCTACTGCTCGAATCGGGCTAAATTTTCGCAAGATGGAAGTTAGGTTAATGCAGCACTGCATGCGAGAACCGGCTTTCCCACGCCGCCACGTATCTTTCATGGTGAAGCTTCTAATGGTCTATTCAGACGAGGAAGATTTCTTCTACATACATGGGTGGCACTGACGTCACATCGCATACTTTTGACCACCATGTAAAAGGAGGAGAGGAAGCTTCTTTTGTAAGAATATTGAGTGACGGATTAACCTTCTATAATCTTCTGGGAGGAGAATAGCGACGCCTGTGCAAATCCGGGAGGCACAAAAGAGGGTCCTCGTAGAGGGGAGCTCCTTTTTGCCCTCGTTTGTGGTGGTCATCGAAGCGCTCTTTGAATGACGTCACGTGCAACCCATGTCTAGAGAAGTGAACGTGGTTGTGCTTGGATATCACGTGCGCCACATCACGGATGCTTGCTCATCCCCGTACTCTTCCGAGAACCGAGAAATGCCCCATCGTTCCGGCAAGACAAGAAGATGGCGTCGATCGACAAGTTCGATGGCGTGTGCTAAAAGCATGTGAGAAGCTTGAAGTTGTCGCATTCTTACACCAACAGCGTCAAAGTTGACAGTGTTATATTGCTCTTGTGGTGTGCTCGCACGACGTAGATGTTTTCCAGGTGGAGGAATATACGTCACCGTGTTTTAGGTTACCGGGCTTACGTCACCGACGCTTGGTAATCCCCGTACTCAGCAGGGAGACGAAGGCAAACTGTTTATTCATACAGGTTGTCCCAAATGCTAAGGCGAGAAAGGAACTAGGCGTCGAATGATGAGTTCCATTAGTTTGTTGATGTTTGTGAAAAGCATGGTGAATCTTTGAAGTCGCTGCATTCTCAACAAACATTATCAAACTTGAGAGTACGATTGTGCTCCTATTTAATGTCAATGAAAGAAAAATTAATCTCTATATCAGACTGTCAACCTTGTTGCTGTTGGTGCAAGAAGGCGACGACTTTAAACTTACACTATTTTGCCTACACACGACATCGAATTTTCGTTCGATGCCATATTATTTTTATCTAGAACGCTGGGACAATCCCCAGCTCTTGTCGAAGTGGTGTAGTACGAGGGATTAGCAAGCGTTCGTGACTTGGCGCACGTGACTTCGAAACGCAATAACGTCTGCCCATGTCTATGTGGAAAACCTTTGTGCAAATACACCGTAAGCAATTCTTTGTTAGATGTTTAGGCAGTGAAATGTTAAACTACCCTACGAGGCGCTTGATGTTTCCGACTTGGGCAAGAAATTTAGCACGCCGGTATGAGGCTCATTCAGAACTAAACGGGCGGCGGCGTGGTTCGAGTCCATGAATCATGGGTAATGCAGCGCAAGTTTTCCCTCCGCGTTATTTTCTTGACGTGTTTAGTTTTGACGCAAAATGTGCCAATGAACATGCACTTGCCTCGTTCAGTGGTTGGAATAACAATGGACGGGCTAGAGTGAATAGGCGCGATCTCTTACGGCCTTCGCACGGGGGTAGTTTCTTCCTGCGACGGCAGCTTGAAGAGGTCGCTGTACCACTGCCACTCCAACAGCGCTTTCATTTCTTCTGAGACTCACCTCCACCTCACCATGTTGTCCTCCTTGCTTCAGGGTTGAGTTGTAGAAGTTTCTTGTTTAAATATACCCACAGGTTATGAGGGCGGCTGCCTGCACAAGCTTATCCGGAACACCCCGTTCTATTCGTCCCCTCAAGAAACGAGTTTGTATTTATAAGCGTTTAATTATCGTAAGCTGAAACTTATTTCAATCGGCTCACTACAGTTATTTTAAACAAGTATAATTGCACACATTTTCAGTTGCAGTGGTCGGGGAACAGTTGTTCAGGATTGCTCGGGCGCTGTTGGGCATAGTAATGTAATCCCCCCCCCCCCCCCCCCCACCCTTCCTCACGCGGCTAAAGAAGTCCCATTGCTCCTAGGCGAGACTGAAGGCCGCAAGGAGAACCGCTCTCTAGCCCGGTCATAGAAGAACATGGCAGGGCAGCACTGAGCATTTCGCTTGATTTTATTTCGCAACACTGGTTGCGGGACTTGCAAGAACGAAAGAGAAGCGCGAGAAAATTTCTGAGCTGTGACCCTTGGCCAGCTTGCTAGAACAGCGTCTCAGCTGGGACAGGGTGAAAGAAAGCAGTGCATAGGGAAGGCGCGAGCATGTTGAGATGCGGCTTGAGTCCCGCTCAGGTTCTGCGCTGGCTTTAGCAGTGCTTTCTTTCCCCCAGTCTCAACTGAGCCGCTGTTTCTAGCAAGTCTGCCCTGGCAGCTTATCATTAGTTGCAAAGGAAAAGATGCAAGGTTGGCGTAAAGCGCAAGGTGGAAGCTTGCAGTCGTTCTACTATTAAACCAACACAATGAAAGTTCATGGTCTGGCAATAATTGTACTTCAAGAAATTAATTGAAAATTAATCCGAAGAAGGAGGACCTAGGAAAGGTTGCGCCCATGTGCAACGCTTTATTACAGTTACACTTCACAAAAGGGGTTTATTAAACCTTTTTTTTTTTCAGCTTCAAATTTCAGCCACGTTGACAGGCTGTTTGTTGCCTTACCAAAATAAAATGTGTTGTGGGTGTTTTTATACAGCCTTGAACTTAGTCTGCCTTCAACGAGCGACTTATCTCTCAGCTGTAGATGAGCAAATTAGCCAGGGCAGTACAACCGCTAGCCAGGGTTGGGCAGTATCGCGATACAAATGTATCGCGATAGTATTTCAGAAATACATTTCGTATCTGTATTTCTGTATCGCGATACATTTTTTTCACCAGTATCTGTATTCCTGTATCGAAATACATTTTGGACGTTTCTTCGTATCGCGATACAACCAGGGTGAAATGTATTTCGTTACATTTCTTGAAAAATACTCTACCCCCCCCCAAAAAAAAAAATACAAATCCGAACGCATTTTTTGTTTTTGTTTTTTACTTCTAAGGGCGCCAGGGTGAAGGAGATGCTGGGGCATTGTTACCATGCTGACCAAGGTTCCTTCCGATCCTCCAAACTATTTTTCTATGCGTCCTCTTCTCACTTTTGAGAAGTGTTGCGTAGTCGGGGACTCGAACCAGGTGGCGTGCCAGGAGTGGAGTCAGAGCATCTTGTGCCGCAGGTCCCTAGGTAGGGATTTCTTGAGTCATTGTTTGCTGGCATCCAAAGCCCGCTGCTAACCGTCTCGCTTGCCTTAGCGTACACAGTACACCCAGCCGGCAAAGCTGAGTCACAGTCCGTTGCAGCACGAGCCTGGCGGTGGTTGACTTGAAATAGTAGGATGACTCACGCAGTGAAGTTCAACACATATTCGAATGCGTCTGCGGCTGCGCCCGTAATATTGCACGGCTCAAGGGTACGTCATTAGCCGACATGAAAGTGACCCGCTGCTCTGGTGATCCGAAACCCATGAAGGAGGTCAGACGTGGCCTCGCTGTGCCGACCCAGACTTCGTACACCTGCGACTCGTCTCGAGCGCGCTGTTTCTCGGAGAGCTCGCACCTGTGCCGGCAATATCAGGTCGCAATCCACGAGGTCTCTATTTGGAGTATGCAAGGCGAAACTTGACGACTGCAATCTATGCGTTCATGGCGGAGGGTCGGCAGGAAGGACCTTCACAACAATGATGCCACCGTATCGTTTTTTCAACCGTAACAGAAGATAAGACATGTGTTCCAGGAGGCTTCAGGTGGTCCACTATTCTCGAAAATTCCAAATGACACTACCTGCACGATCTTCGACGAGGTAACCTACAACGAAAGTACGTATTGCCCTTCATACAGCAGCGTGGTGAAGTTTCATGTTCAAGGCCACACCTACAGATAAAGAATACCAGTTCATTCCACCGTGACGTCATGTGATAAATGTTGACAGGGGCGTCCTTATTGGACAGGGGCGTGGTGACGTTTTAATGAGATTTAGGATGACATAGAATTTATTTAGAGGTCGAAGTCTTTTCGCATCTCTCGTCAGACAGACAGGATGTCAAGGAAGGAACCGCGGTCAGTCCTTGATGGAACGTTTTTTGTTTTGTTTTTGAGCCCATTGAAGACCCCTCGTCGTCCGAAATCACTACCTTCAAGGCAAAGTGCCAAGCCTACGGGAAAGTAATTTCAGGATCAAAAACTTCCACCTCCAACTTCAAGCTTCATCTCGTTTGGCGTCTCAAACAAATTTGAAAAAATGTATTGCCGTATCAGTATTTCTGTATTTGTATTTCTGCCCTCCCTAAAATGTATTCCTGTATTTGTATTTCCAAATACTTTTTGCCTCTATTTAGAATGTATTTCCGATACGTATCGCGATACACTTTTACAGATATATTTCAGTATCAGTATTTTAGCTACTATTTTAATGTATCCCAGTATTTGTATTTCCAAATACATTTTTGAGTATTTCTGCCCAACCCTGCCGCTAGCCTGGGTTTTTTAACGTGCACCAGGAAGCAGTGATACACGATTGCACGCCGGTATACGATGCTCATCCAGATCGAAACGGGCAGGGGTGGGGATTGAATCCAGGATCTGTTGCCTTACTGTGAGGCCCAGTCACTGTGTTTTAGACATAACACTCTCCGTAAGTTATCTACAAGTAAAGTTACGGTAAAACTGAAAATCTAAAATCCATGCTCGATGGCGGAAAAAACAGAACCGGCGCGGATGGAAAGCTGGAACCTTAAAAATGCCTGTCTGTTTATCTTTAAGTGAAGGAAAGAAGTTCCTCTTCGTCGTCGCTATCAGAAGTAGTTCAAGATTTCCACTTTTCGTGGTATCGGAACATGACGGGCGGCATTGAATAACTTTTTTATTGGGTATGCGATAGAACAGTGACGCCTCTTGTGGTACGCTTCAACTGTGGGGACAACAAACTGTTTTTTTTGTTTATTCTTGATAAAAAAATTTCTAGTTGACGATTCGAAGGCCGCTCTTTGTGCGACCAAAGCACTGGTCAGAGCGAAGCGCTCGTGCCTAGACAGTGCATGGCGAGATTCAATTTCTTTGTTATGCTGTGTTAGTAAACACCAAGCTGTGGGGACAACAAGCTCGATAAAGCCACCTATAATTTGATCTCCTGCCAAATAGACACTGGGTGTTTCCCAAAACTTGCTCGTGACCCTTGTGACGCGCTTCTCGCTTTTTGTTTCTCGCAAGACTAGCTGTGATTCACTGCAAGAACGAAGAAGAAGCGCGAGAAGATATTTTAGGAAAGAATCCTCTGCGTCAGGGACAGAATCAGCACCACTTGTCCTGAACTTCTCAAGAATACTGTTTCTCTACGTTGGTGATTACTTGCTATTCCTTGACATTGACGATAACACCTTACACACCTTGGTGTCCAGTGTTCCTTCCACTTTCGAAAACTGCGTTGATCCGTTAAAACTTACTCACAAACTCACTCCTGGTCGAGCGTTCCGTAAGATTCTTAGACAAACCATCACATCTGCTGGTCCTAGGAACATAGGGCAAAAAAGCCACTCCTAGCTATAGTTCAGCTG